>QOCX01001144.1:31460-45716 GCA_005959815.1 Sarcophaga bullata | reverse complement strand
GAATGGAAAGTAAGAATGAAAAAAAAAAAATTCGCATTAAGATGGGTCATTCTCGATAAGACCTCAATACTCTACCTCTCCTTCCACCTCTATCTTTCACTATTACCATGCTTATGTTCAATTTCGCAAATTTATTGATTGCTTAGTCTTGCTTTCAATTTCTATTCTAGAGGGCTGGCTGGCTGGCTGTTGCTTTAGTTTCTTTTATCTTCATATGTGGCATGTGTTGTGTACGCAGGATTTGCAAATGAAATGAATCTTTTCTTTTCACTCTCCACTGCCCTTTTATTATTTTCTTGGAACTGGACATGTGTGTTGTTGCGTTTGTTTGTTATTTGTTTTTCGGCCTTTGCATTGTATTTGATGCCAATTTTCGATGCCGATTTTAATTATTTTTTATTTATTTGATTGCAAAGAATGAAACAAATATTTTTTTTTTTGCAAATCAAATAAAAATAATAAAACACCCTGTATTTTAGTTACTAAATCCTTAAGATTATTAATATGTTTGCCTGTCTTGATTTATGCGTATTTGAATTTCTTTATTTATGCTCCAGCAAATATTATTAGGCTCGTTACACTTGATTAGCAGTGTGTTGCTGAATAACTTTGATGAATTTCGGGTTCAAGAGAGACATCCCTTTAGGCCTCAACATGAATATTACCGAAGCAATAGGGAAACTCGTTTGGTAGGTGTGTAGCTTCCAAGCGGAGGTCTACACAATTAAAAAGTGTGCCAATATACAAGAGACCAAAGCCGACGATAATCACGCCGTCATTGGAACACATCGAAAGTAGTATAAAAATGTCGGCAGATGAATAGCGGTAATAGGATTAACCGCTGTTGTAGCTCAGGGCATGTAAATATTCATGGGCGTGAGAGCTGGGTAGCTTCCACAACCATGTGGCCAGAATATTTTTATTGAGCGCTCTTTGGAAGAGTAGGTTTAAGGCAAACGAAACTTTTGATTTGCGACATGCATCAGACTATCCTGGATATAACCTGAGCTCACTTAATACAGAACAATATCGTGGATGTACAAAAATATCATAGTATTGTGTACATATACGTTCTATTGTCTTGCCATCATTGTGCATAGGAGAGCCCTGTAAAGCCTCTTCGAAACCTATTTCCCTGAAAAATTTCAGCATGTAGTTTGGTGTCAACAAGGACAATTCCCTTCCTAGTACTTGGATATGCAGTTAGTTATATACATCAGGGTTGTGTTAATGCCTCAACGATCCCAAATCTATGAAACAATTATTCGTTCACATCTTTACAGAATCTATATATTGGGCTCGAAGTGATCTCCATTCTCCATAGATATACTTTGAGTCCTTCAACAACTTATTAAAATGCCGGCTACGAACCCAAAGATGCTCTTGGATAGGCTCATGCATGACTTAAATTGCATACGATTATGGTTAGGCAAAAAATAGTTAAGTTTACCTCGAACTCATTTGGTTAAAGAAGTGCGACGACCTTCTGTATTTTTCCCTTCGCTGAATACTCCGTCTGAAACACTTTTTCCCACTCTACAAACTGCTCTTAATAATGTCTTCAATCAATTCGTAGAGAGGAACATGATCTCTCTTTAAAACAATATGTGGCTTCCAAACTGCTCCGTTAGAGCTACATGCTCCTAAATCTGGTTATGAAGTGTTTTTTTTTAATCATACAGCCTCTAATGGTTAAGGAAGCAGAAAAATGGACTAAAAAAAGCTTCCATGCATTCGATTTATCAGGTCACATTGTCTTCTAATGAATAGCACATTAGACTTGTGTCCCATTGTCCTAACCATATCACCCTATTTCATACTGAGAAATAAATCTGAACGTTTGAAGAAGGTGAGAAGCTTGGGGGAAGAAGCTTAGGTCACTAAAAATAACGATTCACGATTAGCTGTATGAGCTCCTGAACGATATTGACGTTGTGCGGCTTCTTAAATTTCAGCAGATGCTGTGGCTCGGCGATTTCACTCGAAAATAAGGGGATGCTCCGGTGGAAAGGGCATTTGAGTGGAGATTTAGGAAAGTCGGGGATTTTTTTTCTGAGTTGGAACGACCAAATTGAAGAAGCTCTATCATCGAAAGTGTGACCAACTGGCGAAGGCACACAAGAAGCGGAGGCACTTGGAAATATGTAGGCTGCTCGAATTCTATTAATCGGGTTGTTAATTGGTAAATAAGTAAGTAAGCATGACAATTCATTGCAAGCAACGTATTTTTCAAATTTTGTACCTCAGATAGAGCAAAAAGTATTTCACTTTATCTGATCTCCATACAATTGGTGTCATTTATAACCAATCGAGAAGGAAAAACAATTTGCAAGCTTATCGAATGCATAAAGAAGAGAGTAGAGGTGCATAACAGGCGCACACCGGCAATATTACTTATGTTTCTCTGTTTTATCGTTACCACAGCCAATAGTGGGTCTAACGAAAGAAGGGAACTTTTCGACAATCTTACGTTTTTAAGCCCGTCGATTCCATAAGGCAACACAAAGAGATTTTTTCTTCCGGCACAGTATCAGTCTGTGGAATGCTACCCCAGTAGAAGTCCTACCTTATCACTTGCAACATGAATAGATTCGAATCTAACGTCTATCATATAAACTACCATTAAGCACTCTATTCTACGATCAGCTACACTATGGTAACTGGGTAACGTACATTGAGCGTCGGTTGCCACCAACAGTAACTTTATAATGAAGTCGCCGTGGTCTAGTAGGTACACTATGTTGGCTTATTAGGCATGAGACCACGATCAGAATACTTCCAACGAAACGAAATATGAAGAAATATTTCTAGGGCGACTTCTTCTGAATAGATTTTTGGCAAAACCGCTAAGAATGAATAAAATTGCCATGAAAAGTTTTCACAAAAAAAAAAAATCTGTCGTTCAAAGTCGACTACAAACTGTAGGTCCTGACACTCATGTCTGATGTTATTAAGAAAAACGTATACAGTATGCTGAAACTAATTGTTTCTTTTTGGTTTGTACAAAAAGAACCCTGACCTACTTTGGTTAGCCATATAATGGAAGAGAATGTAACTCTTAACACCGTTAATCTGTGTTTAAAATAGTAGAGAGATGTTTACAGCTACTAAATACAACACAAACCCTTAAGGTTTCTGACATTTTAATGAATTTTGTAAATATTTTGAATGCTAATGTTGTTTCTCTTTGCCAGGTTTTATCTTTTCTCTCACTCTCCATCTCGCTCTCTCTCTCGCACTCTCTCGCTTGCTCTCTATCTCAATCTGTATGGCCATTTCAGTGGCAAAGCTCATAAATAAATTCTAAAAACTCAAATATAAATAAATCTTGGTAACAACTACCACAATACAAAGAACATACACATACACATGCATACATAATATATGTGTAGAAAAAAAAACAAACACACACTTTTCCATACAACCGTAGTCAAGCAATACGAACGAACGAACAACGTATACAATAAAACATACATACCTGTAATAACTCTATAATGGTCGACTTCTAAAGCAAGGATTTGGGTTAAGTATATATGATGGGTGTGTGTGTGTGTGTTTGTATCTACATATGTAAGCTATTCACAACTTAGATGTTTGCAGTTCAAAGGAAAAAAAAACATCAGAAAGAACAAAATACAGAACGGAGGAAAGCCAAGGGTGTTGTTATGCCAAGATTTGTTACTACAAGTTGGTTACATGTGAGCGACCATAAAAATGCCTTTAAATGATCATTCAACGTAAAAATGTTGCGTTGAGTGTGCAAATATTGCCATTAAAAATAAAAAAAAAATAATAAAAAAAATAATGAGTGAAGGACGTCGTAAAATATTTTCGACGTGACGTTTAACTGACTTTCATCAACATTATGGATGTTCAAAAATGCTTCTTTGAACATAAAAAGAAGCTTGAAATAGATGATGTCTACTATGGCTATGAAAAATCAAAAACAAAGGTAAACACAATTGGCCAGATGCAGTGAAGGCAATATTAACAGCACAGTCTTTAAAAAACCAAATTTTTAAAACAAAGGATTTGAAACACAGGATTTTAAAGGAATAGAAAGAAGAAGGAGGATGCCAAAGGGGGCATAGAAAGTCCTTTCAAAGTTCAGAGGAACATTCTCAGTGGCGGATGAAGTCTTTATTGGCGACAGCATTATGGCACTCATGCAAAATCGCAATTAACTTCAGCAGAAGCTTTAAAAGCGAGTAAGAAGCGGAAATTTATCTGCAGCTGTTATATACATGCCCAGTGTTATGTCAGAGAATCTCATTGATGTGATGTGATACGATAGATTCTATCACTCTCTGATAGTCTTATGCATTGACTGGTAAACAAAGAAGCCACTTATGAATGATGATCATGCGATGGCAAATAATATGCAGTCATCTGCATGCATTGACTAGTAAACAAAGGAGCCACCCATGAATGCTCATCACTCGATGGCAAACAAGATATGTTTGTCTAGATGATAACGTTAGCAAAAATTGTGTAATGATGTATGAGAAAACAACACTGATGAACATTTGCTCAGGCACGACCAATCGGGATTTAACTGAGTTTCCTTAGAACCTCAAGCAGATCTAGTGCCCCCAAATTAAAATTTTTTTAATTTTGTTTTTGATACAGTTGAAGAAGGAGCGCTAAAGAAGCATCAAACCCTCATAGTTTATAGAAATTATAAATCTACACAATCCAAGGTAAATTCGTTCCCCCTGAGTATTGTATATGAAGCCAAAGCAACCCACGACTAGCATATGCGAATGCAACCTTTTCATTGGTAGATGCATACAGATGGGTAGGTCAAAAAAAACCTTGGAAGTAAGGTACCTTCCTCCTAGTCCCAATGTAAAATATTTCAAAGTCATAGGGATACTCGTGTGACCTGCCAAACGAAAGATGTACGAATACAAAGGACGAGGACAGTCAGGTCGGTAGTGATTTGGGGCTCTCAAAAACAGTATGGGACAGAAGGAAATACAATTAACCGCTGTTGGATCTCAGTTTGTGTAAGAATTCAGGGGAGTATGTAAACTGGCAGATAAGCTTATAACGTGGACATCAGCATCCTTATTTCTGAAGCCAGAATCTCCTTGAAACATGCAGTATGCTATCCTGAATTGGCCTGAGTTAATAACCGGCTTTTGGACAAGTCATGTGTATGACTCGAGAACACTTTGTATCAGAGCCAGACATCTCTCGACACCTATTGGGTTGATTCTGTGAGTGACTAATAATGAATTATGTAGTCTCGCCGTAGTCTAGTATAGGTAGTGTGTTTACTTATTAGACGAAAGGCCAGGGTTCGTATCCCCGGTCAGACATCAAAAACGACAAAAACGGCGACTTCCTCTCAGCGATTTCTGTCAAAAAACTCTGAGAGTAAATAAAATTGCCTAAAAAGTTTCTCAAAAAAATCTGTCGTTCGGATCGATTTTAAACTGTAGGTCCCGCCACTCATGTATAAATTATAACACACAACATAAGTGGCTGTGGATAATGTAGACCGCATCGATGGAGATCCCGACTGAAGGGTTATAATGGCCAATTATGTATGTAATAATGAATAATCAGAATACATGCTTACATCTCTTGCGGTGTGAATGCATCCCAGAAAAATACAAATCAGATGATAGGTCGATTTAGTTAGATGGCGAACTCCCACAAAGGAAGAGGACCCGCTTAGGCTAGCATTTAGGCCCATTGTCACACCACAATTAATTTTATCCGAGGTGTCAACCATTTCCTAGAGAAAACCAGCCCGAGTCCCAAACACATTTTGCTATTGCTCGGTCAACGAAATCAGAAAAATAGAGGTCAAAAGCCTGCATTTATTCATGACAAGAACAGGGCACTGACACATGAGGTGAAAGGCAGGCTCTTCCTCTACTTTAGACACACAGCTCATGCAGAAGTCATTAGTTTGCCGATTGTTTTGGCATGCCTATTAAAAGGACAATGGCCTGTAAGGATCGCTATCGTGCAATGGATGGCCATACAATTTAAGCACAGAAGTGAGTCAGTCCTCTTCCTGTCCATGTCCTGTATGTGTCGAGCATTGTCTGACATTATTGGACTAAGCAAGTAATTGCTGTAGATCACAGCGACCAGCATCTAGTTTGCCAAGAGGACTTGCAGGAGACAAATATATGTGGGATTGATGGCAATACAAATAGATTCTCTATTTAACGATTCTAATAAATTCCATTGGTGAGTGCTTTTGATCTGAATGCCATAATTTTGCTCTTTACTGTATACCGCCCCTACCCCCTATTGCCACTATGCAATATGTGCAAGAAGAATAAAACATCAAAAAAACAAAGCAAGAACATTACAAAACATTTCAAAAATTTACAGAAGAAAAACTTCATAATGTTGTTGTACTAACGCGATTGAATTATGGTGGCAGGATAGAGACCAGAGACCAGGGTGGTGGCATTCCATAAAAATCAAAAAGGTGGAAAGTAATAAAACGCTAATTGAGAGATTTTTTTTTCTGTTTTTCTGTTTTTCTGTTTCTTTTTTCTGTGCTTAACAAATCCCATTAATGGGGATTTTATTTGTTTTATGGCGAAAGGCTTTGATATTGTTGTACAGACGTACAGAAAGAGTTTTTTCTTGTTGTTGTTGTTGTTGTTGTTTTTATTGCTTTTCACCAAGTTTTAGAAGTCAGGGTCAGACAATTGATGGATGGATCATGCTCATGCTCATGACCGTGATTAATATGTGTTTGTTGTTTGCTTTAAATTAAAGTGAAAATTAGAAATTATGGGAATTGTTTGTTAAAATTCTAGAGAAGTTCTAGAGTTCTGGAAGCTTTGAGAAATTTTTTTCTCTCTCTTTAATGGCGTTGATTATTAATTGATTTGTAAATTAAATGAAGATTGTACAATGGTTCAAATTGTTAATTGGATTTATTTATTGTAAAATTTATTGGTTTAATTACGATATTTAATGTTAAATATAATCAGCTGTCTGACTATCACTGTCTGATTTTAAAATTTTAAAGAGAAAGGAAAGGAGAAAAAGCTGAGTATGCTCGTATAAATATAGCAATCTTGCAATCTTGCATTTCATTTATATTGGTTAATAAAACATATTTCGACCTTATTGTTGTCCAACAACTCAAGGAGAGGCAGGGTTTTATAAAAGTGAAGATAGGCCCGCACTTTATCAGGTTGCCCCCTGATACCCCCGCTCCTGGCATTATATACCGCCAGAAGGGAAATAAATCGATCGCGATTTAAGAAGACGATAAGAAGAATTTCAATGAACCCACCCAGACATATTTCAGCATTAAAGTTGTGCAGAGGACAAAAATGGATGAAAGCTTCCTCAATGGTAAAAAAGTTTGTCAGGCTTGATTTACTTTAATTTGCAAGGATTTTTCATTCTGGAAACTAATTAAAGGAAATACTGACTCTATTGATCTGGCCCGAGTGTAGTAGTGTGGAAAAGTTGAAAAGAGGCACGCATTTAAGTACTCTTTCCTATCTTACAGCGAAAGGCTGAAGCTTTTGTTGAATTCAATGCCGTTAAGACAGTAAAAAAAATAATGGAGTAACTGACAGCCACAAACTATCTTAAAAGAAGGACTATTTTGTGTTGTGTGTGTAAAAAAATATCTTCCGACAGCAGGAGCAAGAGTTATTGGTCCCAGTATGAATAAAGTAACCTAGAGGCTACATATTGGATCACAAATGGATTCTTTTTTCTTTGCACAGTAAAATACTCCGATCATTCTGGGTATCTTCAAAGCAGAAGCTAGGGCAGAAGGTACAAAACACAGGACATACCAATAATATGCTCGAGTACTTGAGCCTTTATCTGCTTATGTGAGAATATGCTGCTATGCACAAGAGGAGATAAACTTGCTAGGTGAGAGCTTTTGGGAGAAACTTGTGTTGTGGGAGAGCTGTTTAGTAGGTATGCTCGAGACAAAAGCAGGCAAGACTTTGAACAAATCGGATTTAAAGCAATTGAACTTTTTTGGAAACATTACTGAAAACATCTTGGGTCACTAATATCCTTTTGACAGCGCACTGTATAATCAAGTTATACTTGCTCAGATCGATATTGTCTCGCAGCCAATATGTAGACTCTCAAAAAAGGAATATGCGAGCACATACTGACAATCTGTTAGGCATTAAAGTGACACCCATATCAACTGTTAGGCACGGAATTGTTTTTGTGGACTTCAAGCAGCATTCAGAACTTTGTCTTCAGGAGGAGACATTACTAAACACTCAAAACAGATTGTGGGCAGTCAAATATCGCTGCACTATGGCACCTAATAATATGGCACAATAATCATGGAAATGAAATTCTATATTCACGAACACTTCTAGCTCTAGCCATAGCCCTGGAATACATGCTTGGTATTGTTTTCTTGGTATATGGAAACAATTTTGCTGGAATATAAATTTTAAGGCCTTGAACTCGAAAATTGTTTCTAAAATTGATTTTTGTCTCATCCCACACTTATTTTCTTGCTTAAATCTTAAAATAGACTTTAATTTAAAACTAATCTCCTAATTTGATAAAAAAAAAAACAAAAGAAATCTTCCACAAAGAAAAACTGCACATATAAAGAGCAGAATTGTTGGCAAAAGCCACTTACAAAGATTTATTAAAGTGCTGGCCATAATTTTAAAGTCCAGCTAATACAGAACGGTGTGTGTAGACAAACACCAGGTGGTCATGATTAATATGCAAAATAAAAGCTGAATGTTAAAGCTACAACAACTACAACAACTGCAAGAAGGAAAAATTTTGAAAAATGGCTTACAAATTTCTGCCAGCCATTCAACAAGCCTGAAAGGAAGGGAGGAGGGAGAAGGGAGGAGGTAAGAGACGTTAATAGGAATATTAAAAAGGGGCACACAGCAAAAGCACCTTAACAAATAACATTTCAATTCAAAAGAAGAGAAGGGAAAAAAGGTAATACGAGATTTAAAATTCATCTCCGCAGCCCCCTCCCTCCCTCGTTGCCCGGCTAATAAATCTCAGAAAAATTGTTAAATTAGAATATTAAACAGGATATAAAAAAGGAATATTCCAACAGCCAGGAAGTCTTCTGTGTGTGTACAGTTACCAAAGACGTATGGCGGGGTATAATAAGAAAGAAACTAAAAAGAAAAAAAACTTACCGTTATTATGATGAGGAAAGATTTTCCGCTTCTGTTGTATTGTTGGCGGCGACACCTGCTACAACTAACCTTGTACTTGAGCCGCTGCAATAGTCGATGATGCCTGTTGATCTGCTGTTAAGCTTGTGTTGAATGTCTACTGACTGTTATTGCCACCACCAATTGATTTATAAACATGTTTGTGCAATTGTTGTTGTTGTTTGTTGTTGTGCTGCTGTTGATGTCTCAACTGTTGCTGTTGATGTTGTTGTTGTTGTTGTTGTTGTAAAGAAGACGACGATGATGTATAGGGATTTATTGAATAAATATTGCGTGTAATCATTATTGGCAAGCTGAATTATGTGAACTTAAGCCATTTACCGGAAATGACGTGATTTCCCTAAAATGAAAAGCGAACGAAAAGAAAGAGAAATGAAACATGAAATAAATAAATACCCTCAGGAAAACTCTCAATAAACTTTGCTGAAAAATTCCATTTCTTGTTTAAAGCAATTAAATGTTTCAGAAAAAGTATTTCTTCAATTTAAATTGTAAGCAAAAGGTTAAATGCATGCCTTTTTTTTGCTTTTTTTCTTTTGTTCCTTTCAATTTTGCCAACACCTGTTCATATAAAATGAAAATGAAATATTTGGCCAATTAAATTGACCTGAAATAAATATGATTTTGGGGAAATGAAAAACAAAAGAGGTAGATGAAGAGGAAGGGTTAAAAGTAACGCAAACGGAAATAATTTCAGCAAACAAAAGTTTAAAAGTAAGGGTAAGGTATCCTTACTCTTTCACATCCTTTTTTTTCCTCCGTTATTGTAACGCTTCATATACAATGATGCGATTAGGATAACTCCACTTTACCAGGCTAGATTTGTACGATTCCTGAGTAGTATTGAGATGTTTTAATAACCAAACCGAATAGATAATCCATGAAAGTCTATAAATTTAGTCATAATCGATTTGCCGCATTCATAAAAAGTCTTCTAAATAAAAGCGGCTTTAGATTAACATGGTACGTGGTATATAAACCTAGAAGCGTAACTCCATTCAGAGTTCATTATTTCATTATTTTGTATGAGATTCTGATTCTAAATAGCTGACCACCAGTGTACTTAAAGGAAACGACTAGGCATAACACACCAAAAAACTTGACTTCAAACTAATTGAAGCCATTGCTCGCATCAATATTAATCATTCTCTCTCTCCGATAGCATATAATGAAAAAAAAAGCTGACCAAGGATTGGAGAGCCAAATAACCTAGTTCCGCAACCTCGTAAGAGATGGGCATTACTAAGGAAGAAGTGGATAACCGTCCCCTCTTCCTCATTAGAATATGCATCCAAGGCAAAGGTCGTGCCTTTCCCATAAACAATGACCTGTAAGCATGGCCAGTGTGATTACAACCTTCTTGTCTGGATTACGATCTCTTACAATGCTTATATTGTGTGTGTGTGTTTATTTTTAATCCCATAAGTGGCTGGACCTACAATTTAAAACCGATTCCGACCGACAGATTTTTCACAAGCTTTTTATTTATTTTTTATTTATTTTCTCACAGAATTTTTGCCAAAAAGCTGCTGAGAGATAGTCGCCGAGGAAATATTTTCATCGCAGTAGCCAATTGCCAATTGCCTCTCTGTCACCCATGATCCAGTATTATACAACGACTAGAAAGTGCAGTTGCATTCACTATGAACATATCGTGTGTAAACAGCTCACAACACTTTAACAAGTAGATCGTTGAGTGACGTTCGTCAGTGTATCTTGCGTTTGTAGATTTCGAAGACTTTTTTTGTTTCCTAGCCTAGTCAGATAATTATATATGAGACAAGATTGTGCTTTCTTTTCATTTCTTTACAATAATGATATCGATTGTGTGTTATACGATGTATAATCTGGAGACTTAATAGATGTCTGGAGGATAATATTTGTTTCGCAGCACTCAGCCATGCAAAGAAAACTGTATTGAAAGAACTTTAGTTATGGCCAGAGAATGCCATCTTGTAAGATATTTAAAGAGCTTCCTCAGTCTGATGCCCAAATGCTATTCATCGAGATAATTAACATGCTCCACCGGTGCTCAGCACCGAGTAGGTGGTCCACAGGAAATTTTATATTTATGAGGCGCCAGTGACCACTGGTTGTAACCAAACGTTTGTAGTTTTATTTTAACCGAATAGTTTCTAAAAGACTTCATACATTCTGCTATTCTGACAGAAATTGCGAACAACTTTCCATCTCATGCACGCCGTTCGTAGAAACATTGAAAAAATGTGTCGGGCAGGAAGTGGTAATATTTGGTACATGGACTACGACGTGTATAGGACACAAGTCTTGCTGGTTGTAAATTTAGTTGAAATTCAGTTCCAATTAACGTATTGAAAAGGTTCTGTCTCTAGTGGCAGACTAACTCCTCATATAAACAAAAGTTCCTAAGAGATCCTTGATATCATTATCACTGGGTATACTTCCCTAATTTACAATACCAACTGAAAAATGTAAATATAACTTTAATTAAATCATTTAAAACCCTCTCACCGCCCCCCACCCCCTTACCCACCTGTTTACTTTTTGTTTTGTTTCATTTAAAATAATAAAAACAACAATAAATTACGAGCAAAAAAAAAAGAAAAAAAAAAGGAAAACTTTTGTTGATTTTCACACATGAATTATGAAAATTTTCATTTTTATCCTTAAATTCCTTTTTTTTTTTGTTTGTCTTTTTTTCATTTCCAAATGAAAAAGGGTTTTATTTTTCAACACAAAGAACAGCACACACGAAATACCATACATACACACAGAGACAGCTCGCTTTAAATACACACAGCAGAATAGATATGCGTAACTGTAGAGATGTGTAAGCATTTGAAACCGGAAATGATAACGCGGAAGCTGTTTTAATGAACTTGTAAATATTCCTCTTTTAACCCCCCCCTTTGGTTCTTGCTGGTTTTGTATTTGGGAAAGCTTTTTACCCACGCTTAACATTTAAGAACGAAGAACGGACCACAACAAATAAGCATTGTTTTATTTAATTATTTGTTTATAACTTTTTGCGCTCTCTTTCTTACTCTCTTTCTAGGTCTCCCTCTCTCCTTTCTCTCTATCTCTCTCTCTATCTTCCTTGCCTTAGCAGTTGCCATATTTACTCCTCTTGCCTTTCTTTGTTTTTATTTCATGGTGTATGTGAATATTGTTTTTAACTACGTCTGTGTATGTTTGTGTGCGTGTGTAAGTGTGTGTTTGTGTTCTTTAAAATATTCCTGTCTTTGCTTATTAATTATGCATGTTTCGGTGTGAATCATCAACACTTGTTCCTGCCACACAAATTTGAAAATTTTCAAATTCGTTGAATTTTTTTTTTTTTTTTTTGGTTTGGTTTTTATTTGTTGTTGCTTTTGTTTTTGATGAAATATTTTTGTAAAAATTTTTCTTTGAAAATTATTTAAACACCACACACACAACGTAACGAGAAGTACTTTCAAGCATAAATTAAATTTAATTTTTGTTTGTGGCGGCTGTGACCATAATTATAACGACAAACGCCGACAATTATTATGGCATGCAACAGAGAATTTTATGCGTGACTATTTCCCAGACAGTTTAATCAAACGTTAATTTGTTGTTTGTGTTGTAATGCGTCAATGTAATGATTTAAATTCCACAAAAAAAAAAAAAAAAAAATATTGAGTGAGTGAGTGAGGGGACAAGCATTGTTATTGAGTGTGACATATTTTGAAATACAAAAATGTGTTAGATAACGGATGAACAACAAGTTTGTTCATATTTTGAACAGACCAGTGACTCTCAGCCAATCACACTTTAAAAATTAATCCACCGAGTGTTTTTGGAATCCCATATGGTATTCATGATTGTCCCAGAATTCGAGTCCCATCTTGTTTTACTACACGCGTAGCCCGACCGTCATTCCCAGCAAAAGGGGTCCACAGAAAACGCTGTGAAGGGAAAGATCGATTTTTTTAGAGTGAGCAGCAACCAATTTTTCCAAAGCCCTGTCCTTCCAGCTAACCAACAGTGCCACTTGTTTAGGCAAAGCGAATTTCAAGTTTAATATATGCAAAGGCTGCTGCCTGCTATTTATTGTATTCGTGTTGTTGTTATTGTTGTTTTACAAGTTATTTTTAAATCATTTCTTTCTTTTCACTCTCTACCCTCTCTATCTTTTATGGCTTATGGTTGTTCTAAATACAGAAAAACAATACCCCTTTTTTTTTAGTTACTTACCTGTATTGGCTACACGTTACTTCAGACGGCTTATGGAATAGAGAAGTCAGCGGAAAAAATAGAAAACGAAATTTTTGTACGTTTATGTGTTTTTGAAGGTTTTAAAAATAATTTTTATTAATAAAAACTAGCGAGAATGTTTAATAAATTTAATAAAACTTCAATTGTCGTTTCAGACCGTATGGAATTGGGGAAGGGTCAGCAAAAAAAAAAAAAAAAGGAAAATTTTTTATTTGACGGCACAATTTTCATTTGATCTTCGATCATTTAAACTAGCGAAATCAAAAATCAAAAAAAAGCAAAAACAACTAAATAATGTTTTACCGTTGAATTTTTATTGTTAATTGCACCACTAGCCTACCCTTCTGTATCAATACTGTCCCCTTCAATATAACGCACACAAGCAACTAAAGAATGTTTTTACCGTTGATTTTTTTGCTTAATGCACCACTGGCTAACTCTTCTGTTCTAATAATCTCCTTTCAATATAAAAAGTGTACATTACGATCTTAAAATTGCTTTCAAAAATTTGCTGGCACCAATTAAAAACAACACATTACCAAGAACAAATTGCTTATTGTAATTGCTGATCGAACTTTACATAATCATACACTCTATTGAGGTGTACTCCACCTACCCAACTTACTCTTTTACTTCCCATGTTCAATGGTGTTTCAGACTGTTATGAAAGGAATGCAGAAGTCAGCGAAAACAAAAAGATTAATTTCTGTTATGTACGTTTGTTTGCTACGTTTCAATATAATTTATTTATTGAGTAAAAACTAGATTGAATTTTACATAAATTTAAAATAAAACAAAATTTTCATCTTAATGGCTTGTTAGGCTTAACCTTCCCCCGTTGATCTCTCTT
>QOCX01001144.1:15264-31450 GCA_005959815.1 Sarcophaga bullata | reverse complement strand
TATAAATGCCTATACATACACATGTATGTATGTGTATTGGCACGTATATTGTATAAGGAGGCAGGGGTTGAAATTTGTTGCATAGAGTTGGAAGTTCAATTTGGCATGTGGTTTGTTGTCATCTAGAAACAAAACAGAAACATTGTTACCGTTATGTTATGTAGAGTATACAGTTAAACATGACATTTTTTTTAGAAAGGAAAGGTACAGTACATGTATTGGGGTAAAAGTGTAATGTTGTTGGCTTAAAAGTACTCGAAAAAAAACTTGGTAAATTATGCAGGGAAATGTTGTGAAGATTTTCTTTTTTATTTCACGGGAATTTTGTTTAGCAATACATAATGTGAACTTTGACCTTCCTAGCTTAAAATGGTATATCAAATGATAGTGCAAACTGTACAAATGTTTCGTTAATAGCTCGTTTTTATGGATCGAAAATCTGTAGGAAGGGTAACATAAAACTTAAAAAACCTATTGCTGACAGCCTAAACCCACATACCATTCTTATAAGAGAAGTTCAAATGCATTCTAATATATGAAAAACAATAAACTTTTGCTGGAAGAAGCATGCTCGCTGTACTAGCCTGACGCGCCAATAAGCTAGTATGCAGTTGTGTTGGCTTATTAGACGTAAGGCACACGTTCGAATCCCAGGATCAGACATCAAAACGAATATATGAAAAAAAAATATTCTTCGGTGACTTCCCTCTTACGCAGATTTCTGACAAAAGCTCATTGAGCTGGTGAAATAAAATTGCCATGAAAAAATTTCAAAAATCGGGGTTCAGAGTCGACTTTAAACCTGTAGGTCCCACCAACTCAGTATAAATTGAACACACACAATAAATGATGTGAGAAACTAAGTCAAACTTATTGTGTGTATGATATGTGCTCTACTACTGCCTTCATTTTACAACTGTTTGAACGCGCAAATAATGACGGGAGAGATGATCACAGCTTTCGCTGTAGTCTAGTAAATAGTCCTGCTCGTGAGCCAACCATAACTGGCATTTTTTTTTTTTTTGATTTGTTTTTTATCTTTTGTTTTTTTTTATTGTTTTTTTTTTTTTTTTGCTTTGTTTTGTTTTCGGGGATAATATGCCGGAGGGTGTTCCAACTCAGCAAATTACTTTTCGGTCTGCGGAACCAATGATAAGACGGTGGCATCCTATCGGTTGGCTAAGAACAACACTGTCGTTGTATTTGGTACAAGTGGTGGGAACTGTTGATAAATATCTCGGGGGTAAGGGCCTCCTAAACGATTTGTTCAAACTCAAATTCAAAAAGCCATTATAAAAGATTTTTGTTGTTCATGAGAGGCCGTATATTCGAAATCGAAGATTAATCTGAAAGTCCCGTGCCACTCATGATAATATTTTCCCACACAAACATGAATGGTAGTGAGAGACTATGTATGTTGTTATCATGAGTAGAGAATTTTAAAGAACGTAGTTCAATTGGCAAGTAGTTGTTTAGGTAGCATTCGGGGATACTACAATCATATCACCTCTCACAGAGAACAACATCATGTTCTTAGCTCATCAGCTTATTCCAACAGGCTTCTAATAGGGTATCGTTTTTGGTGCCAAAGTTAGTAGCAGAGAAATTTTTGTTGGGTTGCAGGCGAAATCCGTTTTTGGACCTAGTCATACGATCATTGTGCTTGACCTGCAGTGTTATAGCTGTGATTTCGGTTACCATCAGACATTCTGACACTATGGATGCCCAAGTCTGAGGTCTTAATGCTGATTCTGTAACACAACTAAAAATGCAATTGCTATTGCGGTTGTCTTATCGAGCGAATATACAGGCAGTATGTACATCCAAATGAATTCTCCAAGGCGCGTATATCATCTAGTTCCTCAAAGCAAATTTATTAAAGCTGAGCTTGTTTTGAAATAGTGATTAAAACAATTGCAAATTGCCTAACTCTTCGGAGATCTCCCATTGATTATTGACCTTGTAAACAAGAATGCATGGGGCATACATCCTTCCAAATCACTGGCAATTTTTCTCGAGTGTATTAAAACTACATGCTCGATTCAATGTGATACCTCAGTCAGTCAGTATTGGTATTTGTATTGGTATTTAAATAAATAAGGCAGACCAATACATGGCATCAGCAACAACCAAGTAACAACAATTGTTTATTTTAGCAACATAAACATTTTCAACAGAAATGATTTTTACTAAGGTATTCTTACACTACACTACTGAACATCATTCCTGCCATGGCAGCATCATTACGTAGAGAAATATGCGTAGAGAAACCATATCTGTATTCCTAACGCATATACAGTTGTAGGCATAAAGGTATTCATACTAAAATAATACAGTAACTATAAAATAATATGTTTATATGTGTATACATACACTCCATTACATACATACATGCATAACTTACTTACATAACTGTTTAATGGTGTTTTGTGGGTGGCATTTTCTTTCACAGCCTTGTTCATAAGGCATCTGTTATTTGCTTTCATATTTAGAAACAGATTTCGTAGCACCACTATTTCAACGAGAACGCCTTTAAGGCATATAGGCAGGCTAGCACCTATTTCCACCTTTTATATGCGGGTGTATTGAACATAATTTTTCCTTTACTACGCAATGTGCTGTAGACAGGTAGAAAATACAATTTTATACCTGCTTTAAAATGGAACAACTAAACCTATGTGAAAACATACCTACATTCATGGGCTGGATTTAAAAATTATTGGAACCGCAAGCAGCGCATGAGTTGCATGTTGCCTGCAGTAACCGTGTTGTTGTGTTGTGTTTCAAAACTTGCAGTGATTGCAGGTTGTAATTCATAAAAAATTGTAGTTTTTTTTTTAAAAAGTTTAGGTCTTTATGCAAAAATTTTAAATTTTACTGAGGAATGCTTATAAGTATTCTTAATGCTACTTCATCTAAAGCTCATCTTCATCAATCAGTACCATTATCTTTGGTATGGGTTTCTTAATCTGGATAGTCTTTGCCTTTAAGTACTTCTTAGGCTTTCAACACATCGAATTTGATACAAAATACCTAAGTTTCGATAAGCAATTGTAGAAATAGGGGGAAAACTCGAAGAATTAAAAAAGATTTGTCCTCCACTTAGTACTTCCAATACGTTAAAAGTCAATTCTCTACGCTGACGTCTGCTGAAATCGCTTCAAATGCAGTAGATGAAGAAGAAACTCATGCCCATTATTGTTGGGGAAATCAATTTTCCATACTCACAACTCACAATACTCCCAATGGAGCTCACCCATAGTAGCACATGTTGTCAACTGACATCAGTTTTGTTGTTTACGGAGGAGCCAAAGTAAATAAATTCCTTTACAGCCTGTGGAAGGTTGAGTTTTGGATTGTAGGATCCAACAATGTTCTATAGCTTTACAAGCAGCGGTAATACCTCGTTTGCTTACATACAATACTTGGCAGCAATAGTAGCATTGTGATAAACATTGTCTCCACAGTATTCTTCTACTGTATTGCTTTGAAACCTCTCCACGGAAACCTCGCACAAAGATTCGGTAAAGATTCTGTTCTACCTTGACAAAGCGGGAGAAGTTGTTTCAGATAGTTGCAGCAAAACTGTAATCCCTTATAGAGCCCATCAAATACTCGCTTAAAATCGCCAAAAAAAAATGGTAAAAGTTCGCCTTGGGATTAAGCATAACATCCATGGGTATCGAGGTTTCATGTTTTAAGCAATAGCTCCTAAAACATTTCTATTTTCTAAGGCGAAGGCTTATAACCCTGAGTTGGCACATATCCAGGGATCTACCTTCGGTGCGTGTTTTTTTTGAAAAAATTTTTTCTTTCATTTTGATTTCTGCAGAACTCAATTTCGTTACTTACTTGCCTCAACGAGCCTTACGAAAGTGAATTTCCTTCCTTAAATTATTTTGAAATTCTTAGCAATGGCTTGCGTAGCTGACTTTCCGTTTTTCGCTGTACAGCCTAGCGTTACTTTTTATAGTAGAATTGGTTTCTTAGGCTGGATGCTCAACTACTGTTGACAAAAGCTCTTTGATTAGATGAGACGGACCAATGAGATGTGCGGAGAACAACTTACGACATCTAACCTTTGTAGCATACTGTAGCGCACAAGACATTGAATCTTATCTTCACTACGAAATATAGTGAACCAGTCAATATTTTCAATGTTTAAATGTGCGTTATTCTTTACAATTTACTTTATTAAATAATTAAGTGCGAATAAATGAATGTAATAATACAGAACCCCTTACCAAAGACACAAACCATGTGTAAGACATAGACTGACAATCATTTCTAAATCCTACATTTTTAAGTCAGTACCCAACATTTTAATTTAATTTCCATAATTTTTTTATTTTATTTTATTAAGTTTGTAAATTATTTATTTTACTTTCATTATTTTGTCATTTTTTTTTTGCATTTTTTTTTGGCTTTCCTGAACCACAATTACAGAATGTTTTCAAATCCATCCCCCGCCGAACCCATTTTATTTTTTTATTGTGAGCTTTAAGTCCTCTTTCTAAAAAAAAAATCAAATCAAATCAATCAGTCTCTTTCTTCTCAAGTAAAACCATCAATAGCCTGTTAAACTGTCTGTGTGCAGGCTCTGTTATGACATTAACAGAAGTGTGTCTGTGTTTGTTTTGGCAAATGCGTGCGCAGAGTTGTATGCGTAAATGACGGAGGTATTTAAATGCATTGACATCGCAATATTTACATAAAATCAACAAAATAAACTAAATCTAGTCAAATTACAACAACAAATACACTTGCTTACATATACAAAAGCACGAAAACAACCACAAATACCACACACAAGCACATACACAAACCACATTTCAATCCAATCCAATTTTGTTTGATTGATGTTAATTGATTTTCAAAGTAATACAAAAGCCTGAACATAGACTGAATGAATCTCTTCTCTCTCTCTTCTCTCTCTCTCTCTCTTCTCTCTCTCTCTCTTCCCTCTGTCGCTTTAAACAGATGCAAGCTATTGTTTGTAGCACAGCCAGCCACTACTGTTGGGTACCATACTGACTGACTGACTACTGGCTCTCTGGGCCAGCGGCTCTAAATGAACCACCACCACAACAACAACAACAATAAACAATCAAGCAACTAAATAAACAACACAACACAACACAAATAAAATGCATTCCACGATGACAATGTGTCCGTGTATTGTGTTGTTGTCATTGATTATTTCTGTAGTATTCATTACAACCGTATTTACTCGCTTTTTTTTTTTTTGCTTAATCGCAGACAAAAAGAAGTTTTTGCGACTTTTTTTTTAACCCCCCGATATTTGGGTGACTTTTGTATTGGTTCTGCGTTTGACTGCGTATGTATGTATGTATATACACACAGATGCGCTAATGTTGTTGCTGTGGTTGTTGCAACTTATTTCGAGAGTGTTATTTGACATGAATTTAAACAATTACATCACGTTCCTTTTGCATTAAGAATCCATTCCAACAAAACACCCCGAAAAAACCTGAAAAATTGTTTTAATTTCCCTTCCTTACTTTAGCGTTTCTCGTTAACCCAAGCCAGCTGAGCTACTGATTTAAATTCGTATTAAAAACAGAAGACCAGAAAAGAGGACAGTTTTTTCCTTGTTTTTTGTTTTTTTTTTTTTATTTTATCGTAAAACAATTTCGTTTCTTTCTGTTACTTTTTTTTTTGTGGCATTCGTATGTAGTCAAGTGAAAATCAAACGTTGTGGTGGAAAGCATTTGAAAAATGAGGGAAAGAAGTCGGAATTGTTTATTGAAAATATGCAGGGTAAGGATAGTAAACTTTTGTCTATGTTTTAATCGAAATATTGCAGACAAGAACTCATATTTTGAAAACAGGGCAAAATTGGTCAATGGAACTAGAAAGGGCGACTTCAGTTAGAATAAAAGTAGACGAGGTGTTGTATCTTATCCTTGATCTGAGGAATCTCTCCGTCTCTTTGATCACTGTAGTGTAACTCAGTAGAGGTAATGACTGTAAATAACTTGGAATTGAGCTGAGTAAGGAATCTCCTACTATTTGCATTTCTCTCTTCTCTGACCTCTTTGGAGTGTAACATTCAGGTCTAAACGGTAATTGGCTGCTGTATGTTAGTCGTTACGGGTTTTGGCAACAAGAAAAACCTACTGCATGTGATGTGAGGCATATCTAGCTGTACATAGTAATAAAATCGCTGATTAGTGTACCAAGAGCCGAACTACTTTGGATATAAAAGATTAAACTAGAACTCTCCCTATAATATTCCATCTATCCTCTTAAGTAGTCCAAGAAATAATTTTTAGGGCCATTAATGTCTTATATCGCACAGCATTATAGAGAGTGTAGAAAAATTTTGGATTGTGGTAAGCGGGCTTAAACCCTTAGTATTGTGAAGAGGAAATATTTTAGGGGTACCCTCAACTATTAACAGAATTATAAGAACTTTTTTTATATTGTTAGAGGACGTGTACCTGCATAAGGACAAGCACAGTACACGGAGCTCAAGTTAACCCATTGTACAAAACTTTTTATAAGAGAGGAGATGACGAAACTATATTGATTTGTTTTATTATTTGACTTTTAGAGGAGGTAGCCTTTGCGAAACGAAAAATTGATTAGCAAATGCTACTCTACAGTTCAGGAGAATCAGTCAGATTACAACCTAGCTTCTTATGCCATTTATGTTGTGTTTGTTAATTTTGTACATGCGTTGGCGGGGACCTAGAGTTTAAGGTCGACTCCGAACAACAGATTTTTAAAAACTTTTCATGAAATTTTATTTAGTTCACACAGGTTTTTGCTAGAAATCAGCCGAGAGGAAAGTCACCGAAGACATATTTTTGTTGTTGGAGATGCTCTGACCTGTGGTTTGAGCCGTATTTCACGTCTAATAAGCCAACACACTGCCTACTGATACGTGGATTAACCCTTAGTATTGTAAATAGGGAATGTTAAGGGTCCAAGTTTATGCAAACTATATATCGATAACTTTTTAGAGAGAGAAGGGGAGAAACTTCTTCTCATGGTAATTTTATTTACCCTCCGAGTTTTTGCAGAAATCTGCTGAGATGGATCGCCGAAGAATATTTTTTCATATTTTTCGTTTTGATGTCTGTCCCTGGGCTGTAAACCGAAGTTTCACGTCTAATAAGCTAATACACTACCTACAAGATACGGGCGGGTTAAGCCTACTTTACCCACTTTAGAGTAGTTTTTAGATGAGAAGAGATGGCGCAAGTATACTTATGCGGTTTTTATTATTGATTTTTAGAGAAGTGAGCTTTGCAGTACAGAAATTTTATTCAAAGTGACCTTTATATCGAAATTCTTAAAGAGTTTCGAATTATCCGTGCCTTATAAACAAAAAAAGAGTGTAGTTAGTGGCGAAATAGCTTCACGAGAAATAAAAGTAAGTGAGCTATATTACATCCGTTCACTATTAACAAGAAGAGAACACTAAATACGCCAAAGAGTTCTTATAAGAATCTTGTAGATAAAAGCCATTCGCATAAACGATTGCGATGAGTAGGGAGAAAAGTTGCCTTATTGTCAATAACAAACGCCCTGCGATGTTTTAAAAATTGTGTGCCATTATAGGGGCAATAAAAATATCACTGAACATCATGTCTCTTAAGCCGCTCAAGCTTTTTCTTTCTTAATTCTGCTATTGGTTTCTGGGTCAATTTCCTTACCCTGCCATGTTAATTAAAACGTCCAACGTGTTGTTAATTTCGAATTGATACTGTAAGCCATCCAAATATTCACCCTAGGCCTAGTGGGACACTTCCTTTCGATTTAACATTATGAGCATATCTTACTCCTAGTTCTGTGTCTTAGCATAAATGATTTGTCTCCAACCAACAACAACATCATTTTACAAACATTTTACAACAATTTAAACAACATAGTTTGTCGCGTATTTACACGTATTGCCAAATTGATCGTTTTTAAGTCGTCCAATCAGCAAAAAACAACACACCAAACATCAAAGTGTTTGAAATGAGTTGTTGCCAAATTATCAAAAACGCTTTCATTCGTTTTCATTCGTTTTTGTTTTTTGTCATGAATCTTTAAAAGGCTCAACAATTGCAAAATTTTTAAAACATTGTAAATATATTTGGTTGTTGGTGGTTGTTGCTGTAACTGTAAAGAAGGACAGAGAAACATGTCCATTGAAGTGTATATTGCATTTAACGCTAAAATGGCATTTTTCAAGTGGATACAAAACATGACAGTTGCATTAATTTTCGTTGCACCCCACCAACAAAAGAAAAAAAACAGAGAAAAACAAAAACTTTTTGGCTAACGCTACACGTTTGTTGTGTTGTTGTTGTTGTATAATTTATAAGAACACCGACTGGAATAAAAAATTCAATTCTATGGCGGCAGTAGGTAAGGGCATGGAGTATGGCAGAATCATAAAAAACGGATCAAACAACTTTTGCAACAACATGCATGCATGCAAAAACAAAATCTGCATGCAAAAATACACACACAGTAATACACAGACAATTTTGATTGTGGTGCTCGGCATGTAATACTAGACCGAATGAATGGATTTAAAAAGGATGTTTAAAACAGTGTGTATAAACGTAATAACGAGGGTTGATCTTACGCGAGAAATAGTCAAGCGATTTATGGTGAGATAAGTTTTATTACAAATTTCATTTTTGCAGAGTGTTCTGTTCAAGTCATAGTCTAGTAGCCCGCCATAGTCTAGTAGGTAGTGTGTTGGCTTATTAGACGTGAGGCCTCGGCTCAAGCCCTGGGTCAGACATCTCCACTAATGAAATTTTTAAAAATTTTTCTTCTCTGCTTAAAATTGTCATGAAAAGCTTCTCAAAAATCTGTCGTCCGAAGTCGAATTTAAGCTCATGTTTAAAAAAAGTGATGTGAGAAGCTAGGTCGTAAACCTGACTAAAGTGTTGTGATGACAAATTATGCATGTAACTTGGTTGTAATCCTCACTGAAGGTTATAAGGACCAATTTTGTATGTATGTATGTACAGGATGTGGGCCTAGAACTATAAACAATTTTTGTTTAATAGACGCTCCTCATATTTAATGAGCAATTTTCTACGCATGTAGGTTTACTTTGTATGAGTTGACTTAGTGAAGTCACTGGTTTGTGAGGACAAGTCAGCATTTCTTAGAGCATTGGAAGCCTATACTCAAGTTACTATTGTCACTAAACGACCACATTTGTTACACAGATCGAAGAAACCATGTAACACGTAGCTACTGGAGTAGGACATATGACGTCATAAAAGTATTTACCAGGAAATTTCATTCTAAAAAGCACTTGAGTCTCGTATTTAAAGTAAATATCTATCAAGTCATTGTATTTCTTTCATTTATTTTTCAGTTCTGTTTTCATTCTATACACAGTTACGAGTTATTTTTTTTGTTGGACTTCGTAATACATCCTCGTAATACATTTCAAATGCAATCATTTTGTGACAAATTGTGTGGTAGACATTGTGTCAATTGTTATGTATTTGTGTTAATGTTGATGGCTTTGTGTGTACATTTTACTAGTTTCTCTGTATTTATTTAAGCCAGAAACATTTACAAGAATTTAAACTAAAAAAAAAAAAACCCAAAAAAAGCCAAAAAAAGGTAAATAAAATAAAAATGAAACAGAAACAGAAACAGAAAACAAAATAGACCCGTCAGTCAGTAGAGAAAATGGCAAACATTTCATTTGAAGTGTTTTGTAAACTTATTTAGATTTTTAAAATTGACATTTTAAATATTAATGGGCATTTAAAATTGCATTGCCAATGTCATTAGACACCATCAATCACCATCATGGCATGGCATGACATGTATGGTGGCAAATGGCAAGCGATTTATTTAATGGCCTTATGGTTTAGTTTATTATACTGCAGCCATTAAATAAATTTTAATGTTAATGATAATGAGATATATTTCGATTCTATTTTTTAATTTTTTTTTTTGTTGTAATTAATTTATTGTTTTATAATCAAGTGCTAGAGTTATTCTCCTTTTTTTTTGGTTTTTTTTAAATTTGCAGTTAATTTAAAAATGAAATCACAATCAGTTCTGTACATCTATAAAGACAGTGGGCTAATGAACGTTAAAAACCTTACAAAGGGTGTTTGCTATTTGCTACTGCATGTCCTAATGCTTCAGAATGCAAGGCATTCTCTAAACATGAACACTTTTAGACATAATGAAAGACAACTACCGCATGTACAGTCAAAGAAAAAGTCTACATACAGCGCTGTATGAAATAATATAAACAATAAAATAAAACGGTGTATGTAGATTTTTTTTGTGAGTGTATGACTTCCGACTTTGATGTCAGGTAATATCACTGTCACGAATAGCAGTTAATTCCAACCTGTGTTCCCTGCATATGTTTTTGATAATATGTAGCTCGATAAACATTTGAATATTATACTACAGAAGCTTGGATTACTCTCTGTACATATCAACTCTCGTTACATTAACTCATGGAATATGCATTGAGTGTTCTTTTTGTTAGGGAAAAACGGACTAGGCATCCTACCTCGTAAAGTTTGTCTTGAATTCCTTTTACCAGAAGATATAAAATTATTGAGTTTAGATCACCCAAATAAAGTGGCTTTACATGGTTTATTGGACGGCATTGAGTGTATCTTTTGTTAGGGAAAACGGACTAGAATCTACCCGTAAAGTTTGGAATTGTTTTTTTTAAACCAGAAGTTGTAAAATTATGGAGTTTAAATCACAGAAATAAGTGGGCTCCCTACATCGGACATTTCAAAAGATGTCAAATATTTTAGAGCGACTCTGGACTCTCAACTTTTGGTAGTAAATTAATATATACCGGCTGTCATAAGACTAATCCTTACCATGACTTTGTTAGATGGAAGGCAGTGGGCAGCAATCCACACCTCACCTTTCTTAATAAATAATTTTCTCTCAATTAATGGCTCCATGACTTTCGCTCAGGCAAGTCCTCACCTGAGTCCACTAATGACGGAATATAAAAGAAATCAAATACCAATACCCTGCTAAGCTCTTACACCTGACAACAGAGAAATCCCATGAGAAAGGGGCGAATACAGTTTTTCTCTTTTTTTTAACTTTTGTGGATGCTTAAGTACATTTCCAGAGGAATACTTCAGGCTTTATTCCGATACCGTTACCATTCGCCGATTCTTTACCTACATCGGGGAAAGTCTTCTTCGCTTAAAAGAATGTGGTAAAAAGTAGGTTCTGGAAAAACGCTTTTGTTGTTGTACAGTAAGTTCAGAAATTATCCCAGTAATCGACCGTGAAAAATTCTACTAAGAATACACAGTTTAAGTATTAATTAAGGGGACGGTTCCCAAGCATTATGCTCACAACGTTGTATCCTGTTCTGTTCGTACAGTATATCGATCGTCTTCCCTGCAAAGTGAGCACAGTTCACTAGATTTTTTAAGAAATGTTTAGATCCAAGCTGTTGCAGTGTGTTCTAAATATTCTCTCGATAAGCCGAATCTATTCAAAAACAGCAGCATACCGTTCGGACCCCGATTGCCACATATCGAGATCCGTTGGTCTGTGAACAAAACATTTCAAATCCTAATAGCACAGTGTTTATTTCCTTGAACTTCTTCGCATTCCGAATGATTCGCCAGGTTTGAAGTTCTTTGTTGGGTAGTGTCGACGTGTAGGCTTATCTGTTAACCTTAAACGGATTAAGTATTGCTGGGGAAATACCCGTAACCGAGGACCAGGATTTCTGTAGAGGTAATACGCTGATGTCTTGTTGATGCAAACATTGTTGAAAAAGATTAAGAGCATACGCTCCACCTATAGTTGTGATACATCTTCCATCTTCGTTGCCCTTTCACCTATAAATTGTAAGCGGCTCCTTTGATTTTTCCTGCTCCTGCGAGGTTGCCCGCCAACCTGCCTCTGTATAGATAAGCTAAAGTCTCCTGTTTTGACAACAGCCCTGGCCTTTAAGAATTTTAATTACCTGCATACCGGTATGCATTGTACTCGTATCGTATGAGTTGAGCTGTAAAGGCTAGTTCTGCTTGCATTGCGGTTTTTTTCATTAAGCTGATCCTGAAGGAGAAAACCGCAGGAGGCTGGATGAAAGGGAGTCCGAAGTCTATGGGAATCGTTAGATGGTAATTGAAAGTGTGAAATTTTCTTCTAATCTGATGGGATTTTACAAAAGCTTTGGTTTATTTTTCACCAAGGAGACTAGATCATAAAGATACAAATTTTCAGGTATCACGTGGCTTGTGTCATACAACCTTAAATAACGAACTGAATTGTGCTTAAGGCTCCTGAGTGACCAAAGGTACGCCATAGAAAAATTATGATTTCAATTAAAATTTAATTTGTGTACGTAGGAATTTTGTGACTTAAAGTCAGTCCTTTATCTCCTGTACCTTAACAATCGGGAGAAAACCCAGTCCAGTTTGCACCCCTGGGTGCACATTTTTAAATCGCCATTGAAACACTAGAACCAATTTTCTTTCTGAATATGAAAAATGCCATCAAAGATCAAGAAAACATTTTTATGCATTGTTTAGCGCTCTTTAAGTCCAACTGTTCATCTACTCAAAATTACTGCATCATAAAAAAAACATGTCTTATAAACTCTCCTTTCAATAGTCATTCTACTACCTAGACCCTTAAATTCCTTATGTGCCAAATGCAACAGGCAAGGGGTTATAAAAATTCATTCCTTTTTTGCGCATATGTTATACATAGAACTAACAATTCTGATTGCTAATAAACTTGGTATTATTGTTTTGTTGTTGTTTTGTACTCTTTGTGCATTTGCATAAAATATTGTTTATTACTTGGAAGAGATTTTTTTAAGAAAGGGGAGTCAAATACAATTAGATGGTTAATAGATGGGATTGGAGCAAGGAGAGAAGCTATAGAAAAAGGGAACATAATTAAAGGGATTTACTTTTTTAATATTTCTTTTTGTTTTTATTGGCGGCTTTTTTGATTTACAAAAGAAAGTCGTTAGGTTGGTCGTCTCTCTCCTCTCTTTCTGGAAAAGATAATTGAACAATAAACTTGCCTGATCAGCAGATAAAGAAATGTTGGTGGTGGGGGGTTAAAAATTAAAAGGTGTTTCCTCTTATTAATTATTTCTCCTAGAACAAGTCTTAAAGGATAGGATGTTTATGCTAATAGAAGGTACTCTGCATTATCAATATACCCATGTTTTGTTCTTCCGTTTCTTTTCATTATTTCAAGCCCACTTGATAAAATATTTTCTTTAAATTGATGGTCATTCCACTTTATAGAAATAACCCTCTTTGTTTTTGTCCTTGCATTAGAAATAAGATAACTTAACTTAGGCCCTGTATTTTTTCTTTTATTACACTGTCTGTGTGTTTTCCTTCTGCTTGTTTTTTTCCCCTTTTTTTATTTCAAAATATTTAAATTTATTTAAGGCCAAGCAATTTTATGCTACTGCGTTTCCTCCAGTTTTTACCAGTAACGTGTATCAAAATTCATGACAAGCAACAACGAACAAAGAGAAAAAAATTTTATTTAACATGTAAACAAATTGGCAGAACATGTTTTGGTGCCATGCTGCTTACAAATAAATAATGTTGGCATTTGCAATGTCGCCCCCGCAGCTATGGCCGCTTCCTCCCACAATAGAATAGACCAATAAAGCTGTTATAATGTCTTTGTATCTTAAAATGTGTTTTGTTCTTTCCTTTCAAAAGAGTATTTTAGTTTTGATTGGTTTGTTTTTGTTTGTTGTTGTTTTTTTTTTTTTTTCTATTCCATAAAATCAAGTCAATTGCTTGCAGTTGTCTTGTATTTGTTCTGTCTTCCTTTTTTGCAACAATGTTGGCAACAATGTTTCAGCTTTTCCAGTATTTGCTTGGCCTTCTCTTGTTTGACTTCATTTTAAAGAGGAATTTGTTGTTATTTAGTTTTGACATTAAATAGGATTTTTATACATACAGTACCTACATAAGTATGTTTTGTTTTGATAAGAAAATTCTTATTGAAAACATAGTCAAATTCATGACCACATTTTCCGCTTCTTTTACTTACTTAATTGGTGATTTTAACATTTTACTGGAGATTACAACCTTTACTGCTCACACCACTCATGTTAAGTGTGTTAATTAATCCATTGGTGTGACGGGGGACCTTTTATTTTAACGTTGACTTTTGTAAAGTCATTTAAACCTACTCGTAGAAACTTAAATTTTATTAGTTTGCTCGACCTTGTCATTCTGTGTGAAAAATAAGGCCCTAACCGCCTTTCCATTGGTTGTAGAAGTCGAGCATTTTGAGGTAGTTTTCGTCATAGTTTTACACTGCCAGCAATATCTCGGCGATAACATAAAGATGTTGGTCTTTAGTCTAAAGCGTGCAATTACTCTTTTTTTTCGGAATGCAATGGCTTTACAATCATTCTTGGGTCTCTGAGCTTCATTTGCTATAATTTAGCTTATTTAGCCAGTTCTGAAGAAAGTTTTGTTTGAAAAATTAGCACCCGAGCCTGTTGCGTATTCACTGCATTGTGAATGTTCCTTAAATACGACTTTATATACACGGAGATGCAAATCAATTTTGAATATGGATTTACAACTCCACTAAGAGTCTTACCACCAGTTGCTGACAACAACTTGGAAGTTTATCCGTCACACTTTCACCAGCTGAAGCCATATTTTTAGCAGTTCACACTTCCATACATACGAACATAATTAGTTTTGAACAGCCTTTCAGTCAGGATTACGTCCTAGCTTCGTACATCAATTATATAGTGTGTGTTAATACATAAGTAGCTTGACCTACAGTTTAAATCGACTCCGAACGACAGATTTTTCAGAAACCTTTCATGGCAATTTGTTTTTTACTCTCAGAATTTTTCCCAGAAATCTACTGTGAGGAAGTCGCCAAAGTAGTATTTTGTCATATTTTCGTATTGTTGGAAGAAAGTGTCTGACCTGGAGTTTAAACCCTGGCCTTAGGTCTAATAAGCCAACACACAATCTACTAGAATAAGGCGACTGTTTTTGCTTGCTGCTTCCTGTTTGTGAGCCGTCACACTATGTCAAAAGTTTCGGAGATGTCCTTTGCAACCTCGATGGATCTGCAGAAATATGGAGTTCAGGCATTGTGACGCAAACTCGATTACTTATAGGACTATCGAAGGCTGTATTAACAGAACCTTTCATGCAATTTGTTTTTTACTCTCAAGAATTTTTCCAGAAATCTACTGTGGAAGTCGCCAAAGTAGTATTTGTTACTATTTCGGTTAATTTTCCTTATCATGTTTCATAGTGAAACCTCAAAAACCATTATTGCTATAACCACGATAGACTTTTTTTCCCTTTATTTTTTTGTTTTCTCTTGTCTTCTTCCTTGTCTTTTATTGTTCTTACTATTTATTACTATGCCAGAGTAGGTCCTTTTAATATAACTGCTTGGGCTGAAATCTCTGATTTCTGCTGCATTCAACAATCTATCTTACTAGCTTTGGATTCTCAAGGCTGTTTAAATAGTAAAGCATTATATTTTACAGACTTTTTAAATAATTTTACAATTTTGTTGTTCTATCCAAGGCTTAAATTGTTCACTGAACTATTTTTTTTTTCTTTGGCTTCTTTTTAAACCACATTTTTAATTGATTTGATATTTGACTTTTTGAAACTATTTAATCTGACATCAATTGTGTGGTTTCATTCATTTCCTTTTCATTTTCATGTTACAAGTAATTTTTGGCTCGCGTTTGAGAAAATTCTTTTAAAAAACTGAAATTTTCTTTTTTAAATAAGCATTATCATTTTACATTAATTTAGGAGCTGTATGCTTAGCCTTAATTTTGATATAACATGTTAAAGAATATAGATCACCCATAAATGTCATATCCCTAAGCATCCATAACATACATGAAAACATAACGCACATACATTCGTTATTACAATTCCTCAGTCAGGATTACGACTTAATTTCTCTTAGCACTTGTGTTGTGTGTGTTAATTTTATGTATGAGTGCCGGGAGACCTACAGTTTTAAAAGCGACTCCGAACCACAGATTTTTTGAGAAACTTTTCATGACAATTAGTATTTTACTGTCAGAGTTTTTGCCACAAATCTGCTGAGCAGAAGTCGCCGTAGAAATATTTTTTGTTTTGCTGGATATGTCTGATCTGGCCGTAAGTCTAATAAGCCAACGCTGTACCAACTA
>QOCX01001144.1:0-15254 GCA_005959815.1 Sarcophaga bullata | reverse complement strand
ACTTCAAAGTACGCATTACCACACTCAAAAATGAAGCAATGGAAAATAGAGTTTTATAGGCATACGTTGATGCAGATAGCAGTTCATATATCATAAGGAAGTCATGCTCAATTAATCGAATAAACCACAAAAAAAAACTCCCTAAAACTACCAACTAGACTACTTCAAAGCACGAATAATCACAGTGAAACATGAAGCAATGAGAAATAGAGTTTTACAGGCATAAGTGGATGCAGATAACCGTTCAATATACCATAAGGGAGTCATACTCAATTGATTAAATAATCGTCTAAGAAGCTCCATAAAATTTTCTGGTTAAATATTTGAGCAGATATCGTTAGGTAGGGGCTAACATGAAAGAACAGCATATGAACGGCTATTAAACCGAATTAATATATGTTTATGTATTAAAGATACGGCCGGCCTTATTAATAGAAATTTGGTCCTTAGCTTTGGTCCTTCTAACACAGATCCATTGCTGGAAGTGACTAAATATTCCAAGACAAAAGCATAGCGGAGAGGAGCTGTAAATCATATGAATTAAGATGGATCGTTGTAAGTGAATACCAATCACAACAGGCTCAAAAGTTTTTGACTCTTTCCTCTTATTGTCTTGAAATAGTTCGTGCGGACCCATTACGGGTTGGGCGTTAATGGGTAGCTTGCCGTCCACAGGCAATTTCACTTGGGGGCTCTGATAATCCCAAGCTCACTGCATTACTGAGGAGAAGGCAAATGCAGTCCGAGTCGTAGATTTTAAAGTCCCTTTCTTGCGATCTCTTAGTGGTGGTTTGACCAGCCAGTTCCTTTTGCAGCACGTTCGCCATGATGTCCAAATATATCAAACGTTTTGTCAGCCAAGAAACGATGACGTCTGTGCTGAAGGTCATATTATAACTGCTTGAAAAATCATCAACAAAATGAGTTTAAAACTATTTCGTTCATGAATCTAAACCTGACTACATAACTGAGGAAAGGCAAATGCCTTGCTAAGTCTTAAGGCTTAGAGAAATAACATTTTAAGGAAGAAACACATTGACTGGTAGGGATAATTCTAATAGACTCTGAATAAGTTCTCTCGGACAAATAGCTGGCATATGTATGTTCAGCATGCTGCCATAACCTTGCTTTAAATTTCCCTGATGATACTTGCTCTAAAACAAAATATGAAATATTTTGAAAAATATTTCGTTGCAAAGCTTTAACATTGATGGAACCGAATACTGAATGATCTTGTTGCAATTGGTTTGACATGTGTGGTATACTGATTTATCAAACAATCAGCTTAGTTTCCTTAATTTGAAATGTTTAAAGATGGATTGTAGAAAAAAAGATTACAGATGCGTGATATTCAAAGGGTTTAAGCTTAAGGAGATTTATAGAAAAGTTTTGTAAAGAAGAACAAAAAAAACTCAATTCTTTATAAACGTGTGTGTTGTGGTTTACAATCCTTACCACATACATTACGCATCAGAGAATGCAGACTTCGAGACAAATACCCACACACGCACACACACATATTTTATCTTCTAGCAGCTAAACAAGATTTCATTTCATTTTTTGTTTACTTAATACAACATGTATGTTTATGTTTTGTTGTTGTTGTTGTATTTTTGTTCTTATTGTTATTGTATTAGAAAATACTCTCTCTCTCTCTCTCTCTCGTGGTATGGCATGTATGTGCAATTTGTATTGTGGGTTACACATGAAATTGAACTTTCTGAGCAAGAGACAACGAAAATGACATAAAATACAAGTGAGTAACATAAATAAATACCGTTATAAACGGAAATAACACAGGATATTTGTAAAACAATTTCCGCTTGGGTGTGATATTTAAGAGATTCCTGGGCATATTGGAAAAATGAATTTTCATTGTGATTTTTTTTTTTTAAGTGCAGTGCAATCATAATCAAATAAAATCCGAAATAATACACAATGAACCAATGCAATAAACACACATATGTACACACACACACACACATGTACTCACAAACACTTTGACTTTTTCCTCACACCATTTCATTGTGAAATCATCAACTGACAAATGGAGGAGACAAGCACAAATCTATAATCAACACAATTAAGCTCTTTTTAACCTCATAAAATAACAAAATTGTCATTGTATGTCTTAAGTGGATTTACCACAAGTTTACAGTAGCAGCAACAACAACAACAACAACAATAATAAAATATCTCTATAAATTAAACACACACATGCACACACATAACGTTGTATAAACAAACGTCATATAATATATTTGGAAAATTCATGACACTGCATTACATTTACTGCAATTGCAGCAAAATCAAATAGACAACAACAAGAATAACAATAACAACAACAATAAATGTTTCGAGAGCACATAATAGCAGGAAAATATTAAAGAAGGAAGAGAATATAATAAACGTTCTACTCTTGAACCCTCAATATAATCTAACTCGCTTCAACTCTTCTCTGTTTCCGACCCCCTCTCTCTCTCCCATACTCACTCTCTTTGTTAGCTAAACACCAATGTACACATAAATAAACACAAGCGTATGAACATTATAAAGTAAAACATAAGTGGGAAGGCAATAGTACCCATACACACATATGCAGGCTGCTAGAGTTTGTATACAAAAAATAAAAAAAAGGAGTGCGAGTGCATTGAAAGCTTTTGCATGGAGCAGACAGATAGAGCCTGCGGTCAAAAGAATTTTCATGCTGAGATTTCAGAACCCTTCCGATGAATGTGAATAAGTTTTGGAAGGGGTTATACTCAGGCAAAAATGAAAGACAGACATTAGTGTTAAGACACTCCTCTGTGTCTTGGGGGTTTGATTGAATTCTTAAACTTGGGTGTTTGATGTAATCCAATTAAAAGGATTTAACCAGAGTATAATACTATCTAGGGACATGCCTGAGTATAGTGGTGATCTATTAATCGGTCTCCGGAGTATTCAAAGAAATATTTGTATCAAGAGGAATGGATAGCCTCGAGCTTAATTGTATTGAGATAGATTCTGTGATAAGGACAGAATCATCGGAAGCACTTTAATTTAAGCCGAAAACAATGCATATGTTGTGTTTTGGGACAGTGATCAATAAAACCAAAGTAACGTTATTATATTATCGAAGCTTGCATTGCGCCACTTTTAAATTGCCAATGGTCTCTGCTGTGGAAGAGACTACAGTGATCAGCGATCTATAGTCATTATGGCGAGGAGTAGAAGAGTGTGCACTCGAAAACCCAAAAAAAAATTTTTTTTTTGATAGAGATACCATGTTTGCAACAACTTTAAATGTACAATTAAAGAGTTTTCTGTAATTAAGGTCTTAATTACCAAAAAAAAAAAAAATTCGGCCTGCTTAGCTATGTGTATTGATTTTTTCATTTTTCCTTCTCTTAAGCCTTTTTTATTTTTAACGGTAAAAAAAAAGTTTAAACTTGTTCATATTTTTTTTGATTTTCGAGATTATAACAAAGAAAATACCCAGGCACGTACGAAAATCATTTAATTTGACAAGAAAAAAAAATAAACCCCTCCGTTCCAATATTCCAAGACTGAAAGATATTCGAATAGTTATCAAGTATTCAAGTAGTTTTTCCATAGAAGGATAAGCTAATTCAACATCAAAAGACAGTATAAAGTACGGGACAACCAGTCCGGCAACCATCTGAGCACTCGGCTCCTTTGAAGTAAATTTGAAAATTATGTTGTTTTCTTTTTTTTTTTTTTTTGCGCGATAAGACTCACTTCAATAAGTCATGGGAAAGCAGTTGAAACGATTGCAACGATGAAATGGGAATTTTCTTGTTGAAGCCTTAAGTTCCCCTAATAGATTGCCATAAAAAGTTAAGGGAAGAGATTATTGTTGGGCCAGATAATAATGGGTCTGCTGCTGCACCATGGTTGGTACAATGTTAATAGCATCGTTATGATGTCGTTTACAATACTGACGTCCTCTAGAAACACAAACCAAACAGTCTTACTCTGCTAAGGTATCCGTGACCAACACATTAAAGAATTACGCACAGACTACACTAGAAACGATTAAAGTTTTCGTCCCCAATGGCTAAAGTAGATTGATCTGTGGCTGTGCTAACGTCTGAAGAATTTAAAAGAAAGAATTATTTTATAAGGAAAGAGTCATGAGTATCCCGCTGCTATAAGAAACACTGCAGCTATTGAAAGTCCCGCGTAGTCTAGTAAGCAGTATACAGGCTTATTAGGCAACACAAAGTATCTCTTTTGGCAAAACTTTGCAAGTAAATGAGAATTGCCATGAACAATTTCTCAAAACTATTATATTAAACTTATTTTGAACTGTGGGTGCCGGGTTGGATGGATGGTGTAACTAAAGGAGGTGTAATGAACAATTTTTAATAAGCAAGTTAAAGATGTTCACAGCATTAGGAGTTAGAAGTTAAAGCACCTAAGCGCAAGAAAAGGCAGTTGACTTAATGATTTGAAAATGCTTCGCAACATGAGGTGAGAGCGTAAGGGTAATAGAAAAGCGGTATTTTAACTGTAAATTGCTTTAAAGGGTTTGAAAAAAAGGATTCTTTTTTTTAACAATAAAAATGAAAACATTGGCCTTAGAATTGCTAACATGGATTGAAAGTATACAAGATATACTGGGATATACGAAATGAGGAGAGCCTATAAAACGTGAATGCCTATGGTAACCGATGACCAGGCTTTCCTAAAGTATATACGTTGCAGAACAGCATGTTGTTAGGTTTGGCGCTGGGAAATTTGGTTAGGAAAATTGGGGCAGAGCTTTGTGGATATTAGATTTGCATCTGTTGATACTATGAAGGAAAAATTTTCTAGGAGGAAAAGTATTGCACATATGAATAGGGCGGCTGCAGAACGATTTCTGTCATTGTGCAATCGAATTGTCCATTCGAACCTATTTGCTCTACCTTACAGATGGTGTTCTACAAAAAAAATTCCCTTCATTTCCTCAAATTGTGGTGAAGAGGCTATCAAACACTGAAATATTAGAGTAAATCGCAGGGTCATAGTTGGTTATACATCCCATGTGAATAAGAACTGAAGGGCTAATCAATCTAAGAAATAATATTGAGTGACAGTTCCCATGGATTTTTGTTGTGAGAATATTTGTTGTCGTCTGCAGCCACCACCCTGTATAGAGGTCATCCCTTCAAGCTAGAATTATCATTCTCTTTAGATTATGGTCTCCATGACCTTAAGGTTGCCCATTACACTTCTGGTCTCTTAATTTCCAGCAGCACATATTTTTTTTTCTACTCCTCTAAGTCCGTCTCCCGTTTTTCCCATTCGTTGAGGGCGCCAACAGTAACAGACTGATGTATTTCTTAGTTCGTTGACTGGCTGTGTGTGTGAGTGACTGAGAGACAGAAAAGCACAAAAGACGACAACTTTTTACCACTACCAAATACATACGAAGGCTTTGTAGCTTTATTTTTTTTTTTATTTTTTTTTTTATTCAGAAGTTGTGTGTTACTCTTGTGCAAATTTCCGCTTGAAATTTCTATTTTAACAAGCTGGTTTGGATTACAAAATAAAACAAAAAAAAAAAAAAAAAATGGGAAACAATACGAACAACAATATTAACATATTGTGGTTTACGAAGTGAGTTCACTGCATGTACTGAATGATCTGTTAGCTTAAATGGAACTTTTAATGAAGGGGATACTAGCGTCGTTTAAGGAGAAAGTGGATATTCCCTGTGATAAGGCTGACCAAATGAGTTCTTTATGCGCTGAATGAGCTGTCAGCGTAAATGGAATTTTGTATGGAGGCGATACTAAATACCACCAATAATCAGGGTATGTTGAGCAATGCATAAGGTGTGCGATCGAAGTAAACAGAAAACCAGAATCGATTTAAATGACCAGAAAGAATATTAGCTGCACCGGGGAATTATCTTCAGACAGGTAATTACCAGTGGAGGGGATATTTCGAAGTCATGCAATAGACTACCGAAAAATAGGACAGATTCGTTCTACAAACGCGGTTACCATGGCCACTTAAGGGGCAAAAATGGCAATCGCTTCAAACCAATATTCTTGATTTGTATCCTTGGAAAGAATAAGTCATTAAGACGCAAGCTTGAAATCTATGCAGGCTTATCAACTTACTCGACAAAGAGTTTAGTCATGCGTCAGGAGTTACTAACACCTAACAAGTATCCCAGAATCTTCAGGTAACAACAGTTAAGGGGAAAGCATTAGAAACAAAAATCCAGTATAAGTTGTAAGCAAATCTGTAGAGATTGTTGGGTACGCAGTACTCGTACTTCGTCACAACAGCTGTTCAAAATGCTTCGAGAATGTACTTCATCAATTCATAATATACGGCTATATTGGCACGAACTTGGATTGCTGATATTCACAACTAATTTTACTTCTATGTACCAAGCGCCAAGTAATGGGTTACATAGGCTTAGGTTCATTTAAGTCGATTGGACAGGTTGAAAACCAACCAACCATCCATACAACATAGTCGCGCTTTATCAATTGACATTGGCCAGCAGCCTCAGCAGCCAATTGCTTCCCTGCGATCAGGGTTGACTAATTGTGAGTCACTACAGGTGCCTGCAGATCATGTGTTAAGCGTAATGGAACTTTTAATGAAGGGGATACTACCGCCCCCGAGACGGGACGAAGTGACTATTCCCTTGCGATAAACAACGACAATAGTAACAACAACAACAACAACAATATTTAACATGAGTTCACTTCTTTAAACTTTTCACTTCCCACTGCCAGCATTAGAAAAAACGGGCATAAAACGTTCATACTTTATAAACCACGATAGCGCCATCTGCACGTCTACTTGTTACAACTCGTGCATGCAGTTTGTTAGAATTTAATAGAGAAAACAAATGTATGAACAGGCAGGAGCAACCAAATTGTTTTTAAATAAATTGTCAACAACTTTTTTCCTCCTCCACCTCCTCCTCCATTTCTTCTCACTCAAGGTTTGCACCACTGAGGAAGGAGTTAGCTGGCGAATGTGATTTTGAACGTTAATGTTAAGGCCCCCAAAAACGTAAATCGCGTGTTTTTAACACTTTATTATGTTTTAAAAGTGTATAATTTGATTTGTTATTATATATTTTGTTGTTGTTGTTATTGTTGGGCAACAAACTTTCATGCTTAAAACGGAAATGAGTTTTTAACTTGTTGTGCTGGGTAGCACAAGAAATTTTTTTATTTTTTTACCTTCCGTCCATATGTTTGTAATGCTTTTGCAACTTACCATGAACTGCTTCTACTTACCCAAGTTAAGAAGAAGTGTTGATACGGGTGGCATATTGTTGTAGTTTTCTAATGTGAGCGATTTTGAGAAAAATTTTGATTTTTAAAATTTCAAACAAAAAAAAAAAAAAAAAAAATTTTTTTTTCGTTTTTCTTGTCGTTTTTGGGATTCAAACAATTGTTACCGTTTTTTCCGGTTTTATTAACCGTTTTTTTTTCGCAATAGTTTTTGTGCTGCAGCGCATTCCATATTCAATTAATTTTGAAGAATCTCTCTCTTCGCTCTCTCTTCTTCTTCCGCATTTTCTTTCTCCTGTTTTTTTACTCAAACAGTTAAAAGTCAAACTTTAAAAGCCCATACTCTATGGTGGGCACTCTAAAAAGGACTACAATTTTTGCGACAGCAGCACACAAAAAAAAAAAGTTTAAAAACCATAAAACCATGAAATTGCTCACGAGACGCACAGACACACACACACACACACACACACTGCCTTTTGATTCTTTTATATATTATCCACTCCTTTTTTCTTCTTTTCTTCATGATTTATTTATTTTTATTATAAACAACAACAACAACAACAATAAACAATTGGTTTAAAAATTTTGTTAAGAAAACAGTGCAAAAAAGAAAAAAAAACAGTCTCAAGTGTAACAACACGATTTTCAACTTTTACACTTTTGCCAGGAGGATAATTGATATGTAAAGGGGGATCGCTTTCACAAACAAAGACAGCGCGAATAAAACGCAACAATTTTTCGTGCCAAATAAACAATTTTCCTGGTAATGGAAGTAAATTGTCTTTATATCGCGTGTCTCCTGTTGCAGCTACCCTACTTGCCATCTCCATTTCAAACATCGTTGGACCGAACTTCTTTCTTTATATTCAGATAACTGCTGCAATAGCAAGATTTATTTTGAACTGGATGATGGTGTTTTCTCCAGGGATGGTTGAAACCTGATTCAACTAGTTGCTGGGTATCCACGAAGGGCCTTAAATGCTGGACTGAAGTGCGGACACTCTTTCTCGAGTGGATACGCCGAGCTTAATCTAAACTAATTGAAAACCTAAAGCCTGTCGCCTTCCTAAAACTATTCAAACGATTTTCAAAATTATTTCAAAAAAAGCCCTTTGGAGCCTCTTTAAAGTGGGTATACGAAAATAAAGGGTAAGGACTATTCTTCGCTTATTTGTTTTTAACGAATTTTAATCCATGTTTAGTCAGTGAATTCATTTTTACTGATAAGAGCTTTAACAATAAATACCACCCAGTACTGTCTGACAGTGTTGCAATAAAAAAAAAAAAACAAATCAACGATAATATTTTGTATTTCTTTATCTCTTTTGAAGCATAATTTTTTGTACTGGTTGAAATAATAAATGAAGTACTGAGAAGGTTCAATCTTATTGGCAGTAAAAAGGTATGTTCAATATTGTTATACTCTGCTGAACAAGTATGAACAAGAAGAACAAGTATGAACAGTTCTGTCCTTAAATTGTATGACCCTTATGGGCTATTGTTCTTGGTATTGGTAGACATGCCGACAGACTAGGCATTCTGCCTAATCATTACAGCATCTGCTGTGGGTCTGAGGAGGAGAAAAAGATTGCTTGTTTCTAAAAAGCAGAGGATACTGAAAGGATGTCTTTAGTTCAGAAATTTCTTTCTTCAACCAATAAAAAATAAATTTGGTTTTCGTTGCCTATTAAATTACTTTCATTTGCCATAATTTTCCCCTAATGTTTCATGAAATATTTAATTTTCTTTGCCAATCTATTTCCGTTTGCTCTATCTTTTCTTCCACTTTAGCATTCGTTATGAATGGGTAATTATTATTGGGCATAGAGTTGGACTAAAAACCAATAAATAAAACTTAATGTAAGCCAAAGATAAGAGAAAGAGAGAGAGAGAAGAGAGGAGAGAGAGAGAGAGGAAGAGATAGAGAGAGAGCTACCCTTGCGTCTAGCTATCCTAAGATTTCTTTAAGCAACCATTTTCTCGTTCCATTCGCAACATTGCACTTGTTTATGTTTGCGTTTGTTCTTGTGTTTGTTGTGAGCGGTGTGTGCTATAAACGCTTGAAGGTGATTTTAATTACATGAAATTAATTTGGATTAATATATGACATATGAAAATAGCTTACAGTCAGCCTTACACCACCACACAACCCACATACACAGTTACTTACAAACATTGCTTCAAAGTTTTCGACGACACAACAGCAATTCGCTTAGCCAGCAAGGATGAGTTTTTTTTTGCTTCTGTGTTGTGGGTAAAAACAAATAGTTAAAGCTTAACGGTAAAAACCTCCAAATATGACAGAGAGAGAGAGAGAGATAAATTATCGTTTTTTTTTTTTTTTTTGGCAACCAAATATGAATTCGTAAAGTGGCATAAATATGGCGTAAATATTATGGCTAACTAAATACGTTTAGCATAGTTAGGGGGTTATATTTGGGGTTTATTCATATTCTGCCTACGCGGCTTATTATGGTTATAAATTGAAACCTTTACCAAATTGTTCATAATTTGGGGAAACTTTTTTCCGTGATCTGCCAAAAAGTGAAGAATGTGTGTTCATAGTACAAACGAGCCAAAATAATGGGAAAAACAGGAAAAAAAAATTTCTTTAATTTTTAGGTGGAATAAATTGAATACATTTTACACACTAATAAGTATGAATTAAGCGTGTGGCAGATTTTTTATCAAAGTTTACTTAACATCGTTAGTTGGACCTTTAACAACAAAACAGTTTTGGATGTCTTTTCTATTTGAGGCATTGTTGGTTTGTCAAAATTGAGTTACGCTAACTTATATGCCGCATTATGATCCGCCGGTATACATATGAGTAGCCCCTACCTCGGATAGCAAGCCATAATCGCATACCCGCTGTCAACGTCCATTCTTGTCATGGGTGCCGGGAGATTTCTAAGATATATTGGATTCATTTTAATCTCCGAGGATGCTAGCAAGCGAGAGTATCCCATGCTTCAGTTAATTTGCATATTGTCAAAAACCTAATATCAGTGTTAGTTCTCTACTAGATACGCATTCGAACCAACAATGAGTTGTATGAGGCCCACAACGACATGAACGTTTTCAAGCGCATTAATATCCAGCCTCGACGCTGGTTCATCTATGTTGTGTGGATGGAAGTGGATGATACGGCGAGATAGGTTTGATTTGATGTGGGAAATAAGAGAAGTAGGTGTTAAGGAAGATTTTATTTGTATTGAGACAAAGGACCAAATTCGAGGAAGCCCTGTTATTGATAAGCATGTCCATCTGCTAAGGCGCGAAACAACAAAAGCCAAAGAAGTAGCGGTGGGTGGATGTAATTAATACTCCTTCCATTAAAGTAGGCCTAAAAAGAAAGAAAATTTGCAATAACATCGACTTACTGGCATATATTTTGCCATTAGAATCCTACGGCGAAGTATGGTAATAAAAACTACGCTATACCTGCTCCCAGAGACTGGAACTCTAAAAGCATAAAAACACAGCATATTGTCTTTGATTTCCGTCTTGGATTAATAAATTACTAGACTCCCTCAAAATAGGAAAACTCGTTGATAGTCGACTCATGATACCTTACACCATGTGGAACCAGTGGAACCGTAGTAATTACATGTCAACGAAGGCCAATTCATTCTGAGCGAGAAAAAGGACTCAGAAAGTCACAGCATGCCCAATAACTCGTCGTCGTATGGGTGTATTAGCCTCTTCCTTCATATATTAGGTTCGCAAATTCTATTTGCTAACGTACACATGCATACATACATAATTGGTAATTTATGCTCTTCAGTCAGGACTCCAATCTAGTTTCTCACACTACTATACATGAGTGCTGGAACGCACAATTTAATTTGACAGATTTGTTGCGGAACTTTCATGAGAATTTTTTATTTACTCTCAGAGTTTTTTGTCCAGAAATTGCTGAGAGGAAGTCGAAAAAGAAATGTCATTTCATATTTCGTGTTTGGTTGAGATATACTGACGGAGGTTTGAACTCACCTCAACATTCCAACACACTATTTAATAGATGACGAAATTTTTCTAAACACATACCTCCTCGCAACGGTTGGTGGAATAACAAAACTTTAAAAATCTGTTTCGGTCCATTTCGTCAATGTTCTCTATACGTGCCGAAAAAGTGACATGAATATTGTGTGAACAACTGAAGCCACTCGTCAAAACACTGATTGAGCGCTTATCAGTGCGGCTCCTTACCTACAATTTTACAGACCTTCCACATTACGTATAATCCTAGAGATAACCCTGGAAAAGACAAGTCAACTGACAGACAAACATTTTTTTGTCGTCTATAAGGCACCACCTTCAAAGGGCCTATAAAAATTGTGTTTCTTTGTGTTATTCTCTGAGCCCAGTATTCCTGTGGAGTGTATCAGTGAATATGCTAAAGAACGTTGAGCAACCTTCAGCGTAGTCTAGGTAGAACCTTTGATGCCACACGATATATTCATCATGTGACCTTCTAAATTTCGTCATGGAGAGCTTTTTGCGAAAACACGAGTGGCATCGCAATGTCTTTATATTCCACAAAAGTGTCCAATTGCTTGCATATGTTGAAGGATATTAACATCATAGGCGTGTCTATTGAACGTCAGTCTATTTCAGGAGGATCTGTCTGTAAATGAGTGCAAAACAAGTGTTGTTGTTGAAAAGTAGCAGCATATGGTGCCCTGCGGCATATCGGAACCCAGTTAACGGCCGATAACTATAGTTACGGTGTTATCAGTGAATTTTTTCTTGGCTGTGTTTGTTAACAGACAAAAATGTCAGCTTGGATATCAAGTGTACGATCACTTTTGCCATCGGGGTCTACTATGGCCTCAATAGGCAATTGAGTAGCAAAGACCTATTCTACCGGGTACTCATTTTACCCCATGATTCTCTATGGACAGAAGCATGGATATTATTAAATAACGCTTCAAAAGAAAAGTTTTACGTTAGATCTGCGGATCAATTTTATAAAGTTTATAGAATTAAAGAATTGCATTTAAGATTTTACAGACTTTAGTGTTAAAAATATTTTGAGATTTAATTCTGCTGCTTACCTTTGTTAGAATGTCTTTCCAAATTTGGATCTTTAATGCCTGCAAATATATAGGAAATGGAAAGGGAAAAAATTATTAGACACAATTAAGTACACAATTAAATAGAAATTCAAGTACGAAATTAGGCCGGCCACGAAGCACATTTCCAATTTTCTAATATTCTTCGGGTGTCCTAAATAAAGTTTTTTTTTCCTTAAAAAGCTGAATGGCTACTGTAGAAATTTCTAGAAGGTTAAAGGGTTGAAGGAATATCGTTGCCTCAGACACAACTTAAAGTCGTCGTAGTCTAGTTAGTAGTATGACGTAAGAAGTTCGGTTTCAAACCACCAGGTCAGACATCTAGAATAAAGCGAAACATGAAAGAATATGTTCCGTTTGGCGACTTATCCTCAGCGGATTTGTGGCAAAAACAATCTTTAAACCTATTCCAGAAGTTGCCAGAAAGAGAAAGATTAGTTTTTAAAACGGCCTTGCTCTTGGATGTATCACCATGTGTCGGCTTTTTTTATAATCAAAATTTTCTCAAGTATCTGTCACCAGAATATCTTGTCCAAAGGCACAGAATTATTCTTAAGGAGGCTTCTCAGTTTACAGCTTTGGCGAGAGACAATGGAGCGTATAGAGTGCAACCATATGTATGACTGCTGCCACGAGCTGTATTGAGAGCATCGGCACCAGTGCTCTTTATTCACTGTTGTGTCCCAATGGTAAACTTGATGCGCTTTTGGTAATCTTATTATGATTAGAGTCGGGAAGTTGGCTATTTAAAGTACTTTAATATAAATTAGAAACTACATGGAATATCCATTATGAAATACCAGGAAATTCGTGCACCTCCTAACTCGCAACACATACAACTGCATAGCATCGGCTCATATATTGATCTGTATTTATATTTGAGCTCTTAGCTTCATACTGATAAATTGTTTTTCATCAAAAGCGCTCTAGATAAAATTCTTTTTAATATGAACACTGGATTTTTTAGCGGCCCATGCTCGCTCGTTTGCACGCTCTGTTTTGCAATCATTTTTAATTTGTATACCCCCCGACAGCAACTGCTTTTTTTTCAGCCACTCTCTTTTTTTTTTAGGCAGTAAAAGCTAGTAGTAAGTAGTGGCATGTAGTTTCAAGTGTTGCTACAAACCATAAATCATGAATATTTAAAGTGTTGCGTGTGTGTGTGTGTGTGTTGTATGTGTGGTGTGTGCTGGTATACGAATGTTTTAACTCTTTATTGGTTCTTATTGTTTCTGCTATTTTGTTGTTAAAATGGAAATAATATTTGGTTGTGCTGTTGTTGTTGTGTTGTTGTTGTTATTGTAACTGTTTACAACTCAGTTTTTTGTTGTGTTGTTTGTTTATGGTTGTCCTCGTTTATTGTTGTTGGGCTAATATTTTCTGGTTATTTCAGATTTTTCTGTTTTTTTCTTTTTTCAATTATATTTGCTTTGCTGCTGTTGTTTGTTGTTGTTTGGTGTGTTTCTCCGTCATAGATTGTTGTTGCCACAATAGGCTAAACACACACATCAAATATCAGCATAAGAACTTGACGTGGTGCTTGCTTCTATGATACCGAACAGAGTACATCATGAAAGATATCCTTATTGAGGCTCTGTCTATGTGTTCTGTATGTGAAATTGTCTTTAATGTGTGGTTGTTTGCTGTGTGTGTGTGTTTGTGTGTAGTGAAAATGTTCTCTTTTGTGTGTTAAAATGGTTTAAGTGGCTTTTAATAAATTACGAGTTTCATATTAAATTTCATTAAAAATTAAAATTTTTCCAGAATTTTTTTTTTCAGCAAAAAAAAAATAAATTTTTATATTCAACTGAAGGTACAATAAATTTCAATATTTTATGCGTGTTTGGACGTTGATAGATTGACGTCCCGAAAGAATTTTCGCCCAATGGCTAATTTAATCGAGGTAAGTGGCATACCCAAATCGATTGACGAGTGTTCCAGAAGGAGTGCACCATCTCTCGAGTTCGTTGGACCTGTAGTTGCCTGGAATGTGGCTGTGCGACATAAGTGAATTAATTTTGCATTTTGTTCTGAATCGGCTCACATTTTTAACACTTCTTATCCGTTAAAGAATCTCTGCAGAAGATTTAGAGATTGTGAAAGTTCCTACCATCAAATCAGGACTGCAGTTAGATACGTAAACATCTAAAATTGCTAAAAAATTAGAATTTGCCAAGACATTACAGAACAAAAGTAAGAACTCCTGTTGATATCCAAGTACTACAGAGCCTATTGCAATATATTCCAGCAAATACTTGATATAAGTGAGATCAAAGTAATCAGCTTTGATTAGCAAAACACACTAGAGCACATATAGCGGACCTTTGGTGCTACAATAAAGTGCATCAGGGACGAAGTTGGTCAGCGCATGGGCTGCACATCTGAAAGCACGGCTACCAACGCTAGAAAACCAGTCTTAAAGTATTTAAACGAAGCTTATTCCTTGACATCAAGAATGGAGTATCTCCGTTAAGCAAACAAGAAATAAGAAAGAGCCTACACCTCGCAAGGAGACGGGCATTGACAAAGTAGAAAATAATTTCATCTTCTTCAGCAGATCTAAAACCCGCAGCAGAATTTGTTAGTTGGGAGGCTGCAGTTTTTTTGCTGTATTCCCATAACGCAGTGACGATAATGGCGATCAAGTCCGAGTAGTTGGTTGGTGGCGCCAAGTGATTCTGGTAGTGGAGCAAGATTCTAGAATATCAAAAAGAATTAGTAATTGAAACCATGAGGAAGATCCATAGACCGTATGGGTAAGGCTATTAGACTGGGACTCGCTATTAGAAGCCTTTAGTCAGTATTATAGTCCTGGTCTCATGTTATCCTTCTGTTAGTTGTATACATGAGAGGCAGGATCTACAATTTAATTAAGACTTGGAACTACAGGGCAAATGTTTCTTAGCCTTAGGGTGTT
>QOCX01001143.1:28302-39153 GCA_005959815.1 Sarcophaga bullata | reverse complement strand
CTAGGTAGTTTGCACACATAGAATGGCCATTACATGCTGAAAGGATTTTGTGTGTGCTTCCTTTTTTTCTTTTTTTTTTTTATGAAAGTAATTATTTTTAATAATTTATTGTATTCTAAAAGTTGTAATAAAAAAAAACTGGCATATTTTTAAATTATTAATAAAAGAGGTTGATTATTAAAGAAATTCCCTTTATAAACTGTCATGAGAAATTGTCTAAGTAAAGCTTTTCCGGAAAGCCAAAGTATTGAAGATATTTTGAAGTAATTTATGTCCTTCTTGGCCCATTCACAAGTTCTGTGAAAATAACATAACCCTTCTCCCTAGACCTTCAGTCTCTTCACTCCATCTTATGCTAAATGTAGTGTCTTTGAATATATGTGGAAGCATACGAGTTTAAATCAACTTTTAACGACATGTGTTTTTGAGAAATTCTCTACTGAGTGTTATTAAATCTCCGTATAAAATATATTATACTTTATACCTCGCTGTTGGACATGTTTGACCAGGGTTATGATCATGGCCTCACGCTAATGAGCCAAACACATTACCATCTACCTCACTGTGACAAATAATACAGACAGTCTATTAGAAGTTTGAATAATTCCATGTTTATGTTCTGAGTTCGACAGTGGTGGCTCTCATTTTCAGCAATTTTGATTTATGCTACCTTCTATATAACGTAAACTATGTACCCTAGTATTCTTTACGTTTATTATTATCGCTTCAATTGACTTTGGAGGATACTTTGATAACTTTAACGCTCTTACCGAACGGACCCGGTTTTGCGTAATGCCCGCTTCGATATTTAATTCTTTAGTAAAGAGGAAGTTCGAACGAACCAAATCTACTATTAGTTTCAAAGTCCATGGTCCTCTTGATTGGAAACTTTTATCTCAGATAGAGCTTTCTAAAAGATTGGAACGAAATGATATCCAAAATCTACATTCTGTTCGTTTTCTGTTAAGTAGCCACAAAGGCTAATAGACCTGGCATTAACGTCTGTTGGTTTCCCTAGGGCTCAGTGATTTTTTAGATATACAACAAGCTTGATGCTCTGCAGGATCTATCATACTTTCTTTAACTAATCTTGTTGTCAATAAAACACGAGATGTACTGCATTTGCTTTTAGTCCATGTGAACAGGGATTTTACTAAGTACGGCAGTAAATGAGTGCAGAACGAAGTTGTGTTATCGCAAGTAGTGGACATATGTGTATTGGATCCTTGATTTCGACTGTCAACTATACGTTCGATATGTCCTAAGATTTTATTTATCGTTTATATTCCCCATTACCACTAAAATGAGTGTCAGTCTGTGAGATCAAGCGGCAGGAGTCACACTTGCCACAGAGTGCTACTTTGGTCGCAACAGGCATTTAGACAACCGAAAACTAATACTCTACAACACCGTCATCCTCAGAGGAAGTGGACACTATTAAGCACTAATGTCAACATCTTGAGAGTATTCGAACATAAAGCCTACGTAAAGATCTTCGGCCAGGGGGAGTTCGCATGATTTCACACCAATCCAACAAAAAGCTGTACGAACGTTTGAATGAATGGGATGAGACAAGATATTTGATGCGGGGACTTGTGGATGTCACACGAAGAGGACGATCTTTGTTTGCGTTGAAAGGACCAAAACGAGGAAGCCTGCTATTTGATGCTGTGACCAACTGGCAAGCAGCAAGAAACAGAGAGCCTGAAAAATGTATAAGGCAGGCCGAAATCTGTTAAGTTTGATAGCATGGCCAATTAAGTAAGAAAGTAAGGTAGATGAAACTTGCTTGCTGGATTCTATACGGGCGACTGAGGCACGCTTTACTAACTGGAGATTTTTGGGATATTTGAACTAGGAGAGATGTAGGAATATAAAATATTTTCCTCTGTTGTAGTAGGGCTTTTTAGTTGAAAATGCTTGAAAAAGGGATTTTTTAAGGGTGGACTCTCTGTTGAAACTGTGGTTTAACGTTGCGACTGAGTTTAATTGAGAATATCTCTGGCGAAGGGTGAAGGGTGGCCCTTGGACCCAAATTCCACAGCCTATTTTAAAATCATCGGTGTATACTACAGAAAAATACTCGAAACAAACTAGTGTAAGAGGAAGGGTCTCTTCACTGCTGGAAATTCTACTCTGCAGTTTTGTTAAGTGTCTCGGAAGACTGGAATTCTAAGATAGAAAACAGCACGGGCCTAAGGAAGCAATGTGCAGGCTATTGACATGGTATGTTAGTATTGCAAGTGATCGGAGACAAAAAGCTTAATGTGGCTTTAGCGATGAAAGCTTGTAAACTGATCGTGATCTTTCTATTCCTATGAGAAACATAGAGTACTCGCGAACCAGTATTCGTCTGTCTATCTTATTATTTTTTTGCAGTTGTTTCAGGTTTTGTGATCAGAATTTTCCTATTTAGGCAGGCTAGTCTGCTTTAGCATGTTTAGATCTGATAGTTGCCATCACATTAGATTAAAAATATATTTGTATGAAATATATTTGAGTTGTTGGCATTGTGAGCAAATGTGAGCAGACTTAGCTTATTTCTCTCTAAGGGTTATTGTATTTGAATCTTCTATGATGGTTCGCACTGTGATGTTCAGAGCTCGAAATGCCTGCGATCTCATGGTATTGATCAGAGTATGCTTTTGAGAGACAGACTACCATGAATACAATTCATAAAAAACAATGTTCGATTAGAATAGAATGAAATACAGTGAACTCACTTCAGGGCTCTAGTCTCCATCGTGTACCAATTATCTTCTGCAACGTCCGATCCACAAGTGCTTTAAAAATTATCTCGGCTAGGTTGTCTCTAAACTTGGCTTAGAGTAAGCAAAAAAGATGGCTTGTGAGTAATGAAAGCATGAGAGAGAGAGCCAATTCTGAAACTTATAGTACAGTAGAGCACATATTGGTATCGATCTAGCACCTCCTTTATACGTTGTTTTAGTTACAACCTTTTACGTTACCAGTTTACCCGTATGATATGATATTAAAATGACATAATTACCAAACACACGTCACATATGTGCAGTTTATAGAACTAAATACTAAAAATCACACACCTTACGAACACAAAATAATATTTTGTTGTAAAATTTTTAATTTATTGAACAAACAAAAACGTTTTTAACGTATGAGCATTAAAGTTCAGACACATTATTGAAATGTAAAAGAAAACAAAAACAACAACAATAAAAACAAACACACAAATAAAAAAACCGTATAAAATATTTGTTTAACAATAAAACGAACACTGCACAGGTTGTTGTTACGTGTTTTATTTGTTAGAAACAAAAACAGCACAACACGCACCAATAAATAAATTCAACATGGATTTAAGTAATAAATTAAAATAAATTCTGAAAATATATGTAAAAAAGAAAACAAAAAAAAAAAACGAAAAATAACTGTGCTTTTTAGAAGTATTAACGATTTTAGCGCTTTCGATTCTATTAATAGTTTTGCCATTTTAGTTTGTAAATTGATTTAAAGGTTCATTGCATGCAAACATATACCCAGACGTGCTTATATGTGTAGTTCGAAAATCCATCAATTGAATTGGAAGGAAGGCCAAGACTCATAAGGAATTTCTCTAGGTGTTGGTATGGTTGCTATACCCTATGTGTATAATTAACGGGCACTTTTGAATGAGATTAGAACCAAAATAAACCTTGACAAGCCATCTTGCTGTGATACCTATGTGTAACCCAAATTGGTGATTCTATGGTTCACCGTTCAATCGATGTCTTCGCCATTTACTAGGCCGCTTCACAGACACTGTCCTGGTAACCACATTTGTGGTAATCGCGCTTTAAGCGATACACAGCAAGGAAGTTTCCTTTCTCTCGTCCCCCAGCTAAGAGTGCTTGCCGAGCAAATAAAATTATGGACTTTACTAACTCTCGAATTATATCCCTTTAAAGATTTGAGGGTCTGACAATCTATCTATGGAGGGTATAAATCTTCACCAAATACACAAGTCTAAAGAAAATGGTTCCATCCCTTAAAGAATCAACACTGATTGTGACATAACAAGCGAGCCAGCAGTTAGAAAAACAAGATCATAGCATACTATCTGGCAGTCAGGCCACCATTTCGAGCATTTCCTCTTTAGGAATTCAAATCGGAAGAATTAGGAGTGTTTGAAAGACCTTTCAATTGGGTAGTAGCGATAAATAGCTTATTCTCTCCATGGGTCCCTTCAGCAATCCAATCAACGGAAAATAATAAGCAATTAAAAAAATAAAAATAAAAAAAATGAGAAGATCGTTCAGAAACGCGTTTGAAAGCCTATAAATTTCAACCCCCCCCCCCACTGCTCCGCAAGTAAAGAGCATCTAGTTCTTCATGACTTTGAATTGACCAAAAGCCTTGATATGATGGCTTGGAATCGTTTAGTGTAGCAAAAAACACCCGAAGTCTACAGAGATGGAAAATTTACTAATCCAGGGTCCAGGTATATATTGATTCGTCCTGCTAGATACACGGCATACATCATTATTCGTACAGAAGTATCCAATGTGAACACCAAGTCTTATGGTATGTAGCGCCGTCACCTGTTGACTCGCATGATTGGGTCCAGATCACTCAATTCAGGGCCAAGGAGAGTAAAATCACAGTTAACAGGATGGTGCTGGATCAACGTCGTTTCTAGATTAATATGAACCATCGTTGCCAAATAGTAGAACTATTTGGGATCATTAGACTCATGGAACCTCATCTGAAGTGATAAACATTTCAAACGCCCATTTTTTTCTCTTGTTCTCGTGGTACCGACTCATTCATCCTGACTCATTGCTTAAGGACCGAGTTTGCTTAGACCGAACGTGTCCAACATGTGAGCTCATCATTTTGATAATGGTTAATGCATTATCCGTCCATGTTATTGGCAATCATATAGACTGATAGAAAACCAACTAATTTTCAGAAATGCTGCTTTAAATTGGTCATAAACAAGTGACAAAGTGAAAGTTATTGTGAATTACGGTCAAAAAATTCTTTAGAAATAAACCAATTATTGCAGCGTTTTGTGTCACGCACGTGCCAGCAAGATAATTCCAATTAACTGAGTGCAAGAACCATTTCTAATCATTTTCCCTATACCGTAACACCATTATCCATCTTCGATGCCCAGAACTGGAGAGCTATACAGAGTTCAACAATATTTTCAATAAATGTATGTCTTTGAACAAAACCTTGTGGATCATTCTCATCGCAAAATGCAAGAATCCTGCCCATTGCTTACTCATTCAGTCAAAAAATTGAACGTACCCCGGAGAACAAAATATGGCATAGAATTTCAATGCCAGTTTGTGCTTCGGTACATCGCGGAATTACTAGCTCATACGATGATAACTTGGCTTTAATTCCTGTTCAAGATGAACCTTGAAACTTTTTCTCTTGGTAAAAGCCTAAGAGTAAATAAAATTGCCATGAAAAGTTCTCCAGAATCTGTCGTCAATGTTAAACTAGGTTCCGCAACTCATGTATAGAATTAACATTCTCAACATGGATGATGTGAGAAGCTAGGATGTAATCCTGACTAATTGATTAAGTAAATAAGTAAATAGTAGCCTTTCCTGTCAATAAACTGCTTGAGAAATGACTATTAAAAAATACTGAACAGTATTTTCCCTCTTGAAAGACTTTCTTGTGATATAGAACCTCACATGTCTTAGTTTTAAACTTAAGCTTTAAACTGAGGCCATGGTTTCTATTTCCACCAAAGACTATGGGTATTTGTCATGTCTGATTGCTCTGTTTAATATTATTATTTGATTACTCACAATAGAAAAAAGAAGTGAGAATCATTACTAAAAAAGGGGGGGAAGGTATGTACAGTGTGTCATTAAAAACAAAAAAAAAAATTTTTTTGCTTTCCTCCTATACACTATCTCTCCTACATACATACATACATAATTGGCCATTACAACCCCTCAGTCAGGATTACGGCCTTGCTCTCACACCACTTATATTGTTGTGTTAATGTTTATACACTAGCGGCGGTACCTACAGTTTAAAGTCAACTCCGAACGACAGATTTTTTTTAGAGACTTTTCATGGTAATTTTATTTACTCTCAGAGTTTTTGCCAGAAATCTGCTGAGAGAAGCCCCGAAAAATATTTTTTAATTTCGTTTTTTAATTTCTGACGGGAATTCGACCCTGGCCTTTCATCTAATTAAGCCAACACATTACCCACTAGACTACGGCGACTGGCCAATCCTCCTGTATTCCAATATAATTACACCGCAAAAAGGGTCATAACCTAAAAAAGATCCGTGAGTTTATTCAGTAGTGATTTGTTTTGTAATAAGAACGAACTTGAACCGAAATTGAAGTATTGCTTTATGATGTCTACTTTTAAAACTGACTGTTTGAATGACAGACGTAGCTTCACTAAGATGGGCGTTATGCGTTGTTAAATTTGGTAGATCCCGATCAACATGAAATATAAATTATAGCATATTGATACGACAATGCTATATTGTCTTAAATAACTTAGCTGATCCGAATCTATCCTAGTGTCTGTAAGAAACTAAGCTAAAACAATTCTAAGAATTATTATCGCGCGTATGATTTATTTCTGTGCTTAATTTTACTGCAAACTATTGCATGGTAATCTTACTGTGATGTCAACTTTATTTTGTTGTACTGTTAACATCATAATTTATATGTAGAGAGAGAGAGAAAGAGAGAGACAAAGAGAGAAGAGAATAGGTAATCATCGTAATCATTATTTAATTGATAACAATAAATCCATATCATTGGAATATAATTTATTTCTAACCAGAAAGCGAAATAAAATATAAATTTCCTGTCGCATCAACGATAATATTCAAATGTTCGTTTATAAAATGGTGTCACTCACACTTTTTTTTTTTGTTATCCAGTGGCTGATGTCCATTTTATGTCACCACAAAACTCCAATATTTGCAGAAAAAAAAAATGCAAAAAAGAGAAGGAAAAAAAGTGGAATCAGAGAATATTTATTGTAGATAACGTAGTAGTAGCAGTATGAGTGACTTTTTTTTTTTTGTCAGAGAGAGAGAGAGTGAGTGTTTTTGATAGAGAAGACAGTATCTTTGCGTGGCCTTGTCTGTACTGCATGAGTATTCAATAAATCCAAATCTCAATCTAAATATTGATTTTACTGTCATCATCATACAGAAACGTATTTTTTTTTTGCTTTCTTTTTCGCTTTGATATCTTTTTTTCTATTCGTGGCATGTTTGAATAATAAGTGATAAAAATACTTGACACAATTGACAGTATTGACGCTTAAATTCATATATTTTCATCGTTTTTTTTTTATTTTTTTTATTTTTGTTTTGAAATGATAGACAAGTAAATAAATAAATATATATGCACATACCTACAATACATGCACACATACTTATATACAAACACACACACAACACATATATATTATAAATAATTTTTAAGGACCTGTGTTTTTTCCAATAATTTTCCATTTTAATAAACGCAATACAGTCGCTGAATGATTTGTGCAGGCAAAAGAGTATGATTTATCAGTTGAGTTCGAAGTTGAGACATCTTCAGACACTTTGTTGTGATGATATATACGCCATAATATATAACTATACCTCATTATATTCATATTAGCTGTGAATATATTAACTTTGAATTTATTTGTATGAACTTGTTGAGACAAATGAATTGTAAATATGGAAATGGACACACAAGTCATGAAAGTATAGGCTTTATTTGATTATGAAGAATCTTACTCATCAATATTCAATAGATCTGTGTTAAATATAAAAATAAGATGATACCACTTTATTGAATTTTGTTTTGTTTTATGCAACAAAAGTTGCTTTTCAGACTAATCAGTTTGTTTTATTATAAAACCAATCACTACTGCACAAGCCCCACGTATTGCTTTTTTTTATTGAGTCCAACATTCAGTGGAATGACATCTATTAATGCAATGTATTCTGTTGAAATACATGAAGATTATAAGAGAAGAGAAAGAGGGAATGGTGTCCAACACTATTTTCGAAAACAATATTTTCGAAATTGTTTTCATTGTTAAAGATTTCTCTCTCTGTTTTTCTATTCGAGTAATCAAATATAATGTCAGGACAGTCAGTAAACATCCAGTCTTTGATAGAATAGAACCCACGGCCCCGATACTTGATGTTTAATATCCTATCAACTAGGTCATTAGGATGCTAGTCTAGCATTTGAAGATAAGAAATACGGGTTTGCCCTTTAAAAACTAGTTTCAAACAGTCTTTTGTGCATGAAAGGCTTCTACGTTACTTATTACTTAACCATTAGTCAGGATAACAATCTAGTTTCTCACACCATCCATGTTGTGTGTATTAATTTTAACCATTAGCGGCAGGCCCTAAAATTTAACAACCTAGAACGAAAAATTTTGAGAAAATTTTCATGTCAATTTTGTTTACTCTCAGAGCTTTGCCAAAAAAGAAGAAAGTTTTAAAGATTCACTCTGTGCAGGAATTAAGGCAAAGCTATCCTCGAAGCACATACTGATATTTAATTTCCACACCCAATTTTGCCCCCAATTACGTCCATTTTGGTGAGCTGAATTTATGGCATTTGAGTGAGAATAAAACCACATGTTTCGTAAAACACCATAACATCAACAGTAAAAGGACAGTTGCACCTTCATAGTTATTCTTCCACAGTTGAGAGAGTGATTGGTCCATATGCTGCCAAAAAGCTGATGTGGTTAATGGTGAACGTTATAGACATGACTAGACATTTTTGTTTGTACCTCAATTATCTAGAATCCATCCTAATGATATGTGGTGCCACAAAACGAGCCGCGACACAGTTCTTTTTCTCAAAGAAACGTTTTAGCGAAACAATGATAAATCATCCTTATTATTTTTGGCCATACGAATTTTGTATTTATATGGTCAATTGTTAGCCCCAAATTCTTCTGCCTTTTCTATTTAATAGGACAAAATAATTCAACAACATGTGCAAATCACCAAATTGATTAATTAAAATGCTTGCCCTGAATCCTTCGTAGTCTAGTAGTTAGTGTGTTGAGTTATTAGACATGAGACCACGGTTCAAACCCCAGGTCACACATCTTTAGCAAAAACGAAACAAGAAAAAATATTTTTTCAGCGGCTACCGCTCAGCAGATTACTTGAGAGTAAATAAAATTGCTATGAAATGTTTCTTAAATATCTGATATTCGCAGTCGAATTTAAACTGTAGCCTAGCCACTCGTGTATAAAATTTTACAGACACAACATAAGTGATATTAGAAGCTATGTTGTAATCTTACTGTAGGGTTATAATGAAAAATACATCCTTGTGGTCGTGAGAACCACTCCGTACTCCTCTCAGATCTACTAAAGACACGTTTCCGTTACAGCCCCAGAAACCCACAACAAAACCGAACTGCCTAATCTAATTTCCCTTTTAAATGCTTCTCTTTTCGACCATATCGGCAGACTTTCATTCATTTTCTTATGACTTTTCATGTGTTTACGTTCATAAATCTATTATTTAAAATGTTTAAATTGCTCACAGATAATACCAACATTGTTATTTTCATTGTTGCTGTTAATGCTCCCTATTTTCCCAAGAGTAAGCAATAAATATCTTTGGCTTAGGTCATTTAACTGACTTTAAGAAAATTATGTCCAGTTAACAGCCTGACTACTCAATTACAGTCTACAGAATTAAAAGACTTTCAAAAATAATTTCATACGAACATGAGAAACTGCAAAACTGAAGTAATATTATTACACACATAATCATATATGCATACATACAAATCGTATAATACAGTGTAAGATATGTATGTAGGCAGGGATACAAAAAAACCAAGAAGATTGCTACAACCAACAATTTTCAAGTCAAGAGCCTTTTAACAATTTCCCCTCTAACACTGGAGTTATGAATATTTAATGACCTCTACACCACTATTGCAGAGAGGAGACCACAAAAACCAAATGAACACCCTTTCCCTTTCTCTCTTTTCCTCTCTCTCTCTCTCTCCTCTCTCTCTCTCCTACTCACTCTCTTCTCTATTGAAATCATTGCTTATAGGCAACCAAACACTTTTGAGTTTAAACGTTAACTCGGCCCAAATACAAAGGTTGGATACATTACATGGACCTCTATGGATTTGAGGTGTCTATCTCTCTTCTCTTTCTTTTTCCTTTAACCTTTAATAGTTATGCGTTACTGTGTTATTGTTGTTGTTGTTGTTGCTACTGTATTTGTGTGAATGAATGTCCTTTTTGGGGCCAAAGTCAAAAATGATGAATCATTTAAAAACGCCTATGGATTCGGTATTGCATGCATGCGTGTATTTCACTAGCCTACACATAATTTCTCTATCACTCACCACTTGCTCTCTCCCTATGTGTGTTTTATGTATTCCGTACCCTGGAATAGTACATTTTACCAGCATGTCGGCATATTTTGTGCGTTCGTGTATGAGTATTTCGTTGTTGATTGCTGCTGTTAGTGTCGTTGTCACCATAGCCGTTGTTAACATTTTTGTTTGTTGTTGTTCTTGCCATTGCTGTTGCTGTTGTTGTTGCTATTGTTTTATTTATTATTTGATTGGTGTTTATGAAAAATAGTGTTGCGTTGTTTTGTTTTGTTTGACACCCCAGAAATGTTAATTTCATAGAATTTCAATATTATTGCTTAGGGATGTCTCATAACAATTTATGACGATCATTATTATTTTTATATTCTCTTTCATTTATATGTACCTCTATACGAGGGTGGTGCGTTCATGATAAATTTCAATCAATAAATTTAATTCCTGTGTAACGAATATAGAGTGGCGAAGACAAGATTGTAGCTCTACATTGAAGGCATT
>QOCX01001143.1:0-28277 GCA_005959815.1 Sarcophaga bullata | reverse complement strand
CTAGGTAGTCACACATAGAATGGCCATTACATGCGCAAAGGATTTTGTTGTGTGCTTCCTTTTCTTTCCTTTTTTTTTTTTATGAAATATTATTTTTAATAATTTATTGTCATTCTAAAAGTGGTAATAAAAAAAAAAGCTGGCATATTTTTTAAATTATTAATAAAAGAGGTTTGATTATTAAAGAAATTCCCTTATAAATGTGCATGAAAATTGGTCTAAGTAAAGCTTTCCGGAAAACCAAATGTATTGAATTTTTTGAAGTAATTATTCCCTTTCTTGCCCATTCACAAGTTCTGTTGAAAATATACAAACCTTCTTCTCCAGGACCTATGTTCTCTACTCTCACTTATGCTAAGTGTGTGCTTTAATATGACTGTGTGGATACATACGCAGTTTAAAGTCAACTTTAACGACAGTGTTAGTTTTTGAGAAATTCATTACTGATGAGTTATATCTACCCCGATATAATATATTGTATCTTTCTATACTGCGCTGTTGGACATGTTTGACCAGGTTAATCATGGCCTCACGCTAATGAGCCAAACACATTACCTTACCTACTGTGGACAAATAATCATCAGACAGCATTAGAAGTTTGAAGTAATTCCATGTTATCATTGTTCGAGTTCGATCAGTTGGTTGGCTCTCATTTTCAGGCAAGTTGTGGATTTATGCTCCTTTGAATAGTAATATATCCTCTAGTTGCTATTCCACTGTTATTATTATCGCTTCAATTGACTTTGGAGGAACTTGATAACTTTAACGCTCTAACCGAACGACCCGTTTTGCGTAATGCCCGCTTCGAATTTAATTCTTTAGTAAAGAGGAAGTTCGAACGAACCATAATCTACTGATTAGATTTCAAAGTCCATTGTCCTTCTGTGAGTGGAAGATTCTTTCTTATCGTCAGGATAGAGTCGTTTCTTAAAAAGATTTGGAACAGAAATGATACAATATCTACATTCTGATTCGCTTTTGCTGTTAAGAGCCACAAAGGCTAATAGACCTGCATTAACGTCTGTTGGTTTTCCTAGGGCTCAGTGATTTTTTAGTGAATATTCAACAAGCTGATGCTCTGCAGGACTATACTAGCTTTCTTTACTATCATTCGGTTGTCAGATAAAACGAGATGTTGACTTGCATTGTTTTGTCCATGTGAACAGGAGTTTTATAAGATGACTGGCAGTAAATGAGTGCAGAACGAAGTTGTGTTATCGCAAGTAGGGACAATGGTATTGGTATCCTGATTCGACTGTTAACTATACTGTTCGATATGTCAAGTGATTTATTTATTTATCTTATATCCGCCATTACCAACTAAAAATGAGTGCATCTGTGGATCATAGCGGCAGGAGTCACACTTGCACAGAGTGCTACTTGTTCGCAACAGGCATTTGAGACAACGAGAAACTAATACTCACAACACCGTCATCCTCAGAGGAATTGGACACTATTAAGCACTAATGCTCAACAGTCTTGAGAGTAATTCGAGACATAGAAGTCCTACGTAAAGATCTTCGCGTCCAGGGGAGTTCCTATGATTCACACCAATCCAACAACAAAGCTGACGGAACTTTGAATTGAAATGGAGAGAACAGATATTTGATGCGGGGACTTGTGGATGCAGCTCGAAGAGGACGATCTTGTTTGGCGTTGAAAGGACCAAAACGAGGAACACTGCTATTGATGCTGTGACCACTGCATATGGCAGCAGAAACCAGAGAGCCTGGAAAAATGTATAAGGCAGGCCGATAATCTGTTAAAGTTTGATAGATGGCCAATTAAGTAAGAAAGTAAGTTAGATGAAACTTGCTTGCTGGGGATTCTATACGGGCGTACTGAGGCACGCTTTACTAACTGGAGGATTTTGGGATATTTGAACTAGGAGAGATGTAGGAATATAAAATATTGTTCCTCTGTTGTAGTAGGGCTTTTTAGTTGAAAATGCTTGAAAAGGGATTTTTTTAAGGTTGGACTCTCTGTTGAAAGCTGTGTTTAACGTCGACTGAGTTTATTGAGAATACTCTGGCGAAGGGTGAAGGGTGGCCTTGGACCCAAATTCCACAGCCTATTTTAAAATCATCTGGTGTAACTTAGAGAAAAATACTCGAAACAAACTATTGATAGAGGAAGGTCCTCTTCACTGCTGGAATTCTACTGCTGCATTTGTTAAGTGTCTCGGAAACTGAGAATTCTAAGATAGACAAACAGCACGGCCTAGAGAAGCAATGTGGCAGGCTATTGACATGGTATTAGTATTCAAGTGATCGGAGACATAAAGCTTAATGTGCTTTAGCGATGAAAGTCTTTGTAAGACTGATCGTGATCTTTATTCCCTATGAGAAACATAGAGTACTCGCGACCATTATTCTCTGTCTATCTTATTATTTTTTGTTGCAGGTTGTTTCAGGTTTTGTGATCAGAATTTTCCTATTTAGCAGGGCTAGGTCTGCTTTAGCATGTTTTAGACCTGGATAGGTTTGCCATCACATTAGATTAAAATATATTTGTATGCAAATATATTTGAGTGTTGCCATTGTGAGCAAATGTGAGCAACTAGCTTTTACTCTCTAAGGGTTATTTGTATTTGAATCTTCATGATGGTTCGCACTGTGATGTTCAGAGCTCGAAATGCCTGCGATCTCTATGGATTGATCAGAGTATGCTTTTTGAGGACAGACTACCATGAATACAATTCATAAAGAAACAATGTTCGATTAGAATAGAATGAAATACAGTGAATCCACTTCAGGGCTCTAGTCTCCATTCTGTACCAATTATCTTCGCAACTGTCCGATCCACAAGTTGCTTTAAAAATTATCTCCGGCTAGGTTGTCTCTAAACTTGGCTTAGAGTCAAGCAAAAAAGATGCCTTGTGAGTAATGAAAGCATGGAGAGAGAGCCAATTCTTGAAACTTATAGTACCAGCTAGGAGCACATATTGTATCGATGCAGCACCTCCTTTAGTCGTTTTTTAATTACAACCTTTTTACGTTACCATTTACCCGTATGATATGATAGGTAAAATGACATATATTACCAACACACGTCACATATGTGCAGTTGTTATAGAATAAATACTAAAAATCACACACCTTACGAACACAAAATAATTTATTTTGTTGTAAAATTTTGTTAATTTATTGAACAAACAAAAACGGTTTTTAAGTTATGAGCATTAAATTTGTGTGCGACACATATAAATGCTAAAAGAAAACAAAAACAACAATCAAATAAAAACAACACACAAATAAAAAAACCTATTAGAAATATTGTGTTAACAACTAAAACGAACACTGCAACAGTTGTTGTTAACGTGTTTTATTTGTTAAAACCAAAAACAGCCACAACACGCACCAATAAAAAATTCACATGGATTTAAGTAATAAATTAAGAATAAATTCCTGAAAATATATGGAAAAAAGAAAAACAAAAAAAAAAACGAAAAATAACTGTGCTTTAGAAGTATTAACGATTTTAGCCTTTCGATCTATTAATAGTTTTGCCATTTTAGTTTAGTAAATTGATTTAAAGGTCATTGCATGCAAACCATATACCCAGACGGTGCTTATATGTGTAGTTCGAAAATCATCAATTTGAATTTGGAAGGGAGAGGCTTCAAGACTCATAAGGAATTTCTATAGGTGTTGGTATGGTTGTATACCATGTGTATAATTTGACGGGCACTTTAATGAGATTAAACCAAAATAAACCTCAGACAGCCATCTTCTGTGTACCTATGTGTAACCCAAATGGTGATTCTATGGTTCTACCGTTCAATCATTGTCTTCGCGCATTACGTAGCGGCCGCTTTCACCAGACACTGTCCTGGTAACCACATTGTGTAATCGCCGCTTAAGCGATACACAGAAGAGAGTTTCCTCTCTCTCGTCCCCCACTAAGAGTGCTTGCCCAGCATATAAAATATGGACTTTACTACTTCTCGAATTCATTATCCTCTTTAAAGGATTTGAGTGTCTGACTAAGTACTATCTATGTGAGGGTAAAATCTTCACCAAATACCCAAGTCTAAAGAAAATGTTCCATCCCTTTAAGAATCACACTGATTTGACAAACAAGGCGACCTAGGCAGTAGAAAAACAAGATCATAGCATTACTATCTGGCGTCAGGCCACCATTTCGAGCATCTTCCTCTAGGAATTCCAAATCGGAAGATATTTAGGAGTGTTTGAAAGACGCCTTTCAATTGGGTAGTAGCGATAAATACGCTTATCTCTGCCAGGTCCCTTTCAGCAATCAATCAACGAAAATAATAAGCAATTAAAAAAGTAAAAAAAAATGAAAATGAAAGATCGTTCAGTAAACGCGTTTGAAAGCCTATAAATTGTTCAAGCCCCCCCCCCCCACTGCCCGCAAGAAAGAGCATCTAGTTCTTCATGACTTTGAATTGGACCAAAAGCTTGATTGATGGACTTTGGAATCGTTTAGTGTTACAGAAAACACCTCGAAGTCTACAAGATGAAAATTTACTAAATCCAGGGTCCAGGTAATATTACTTCGCTCCTCTAGATACACTGGCCATACATCTTATTCGTACAGAATATCCAATGTGCACCAAGTCTTATGTTGTAGCGCCGTCACCTGTTGTACTCGCATGTATTGGGTCCAGATCACTCAATTCGAGGGCCAAGAGAGTTAATAATCAACAGTTTAACAGTGAGGTCTGTCAACGTCGTTCTCAGATTAATATGAACCATTCGTTGCCAAATATAGAACTATTTCGGGATCATTAGACTCATTGAACCTCATCTGAAGTGATAAACATTTCAAATTCGCCCATTTTTCTTTTTCTCGGGGTACCACTCATTCATCCTGACGTCATTGCTTAAGACGAGTTGCTTATACGAACGTTGTCCAACATTGAGCCATCATTTTGATAATGGTTAATGCTATTATCCGTCATGGTTGGATTTGGCACATCATATAGACTGTATAGAAAACCAACTAATTTTCAGAAATGCTGCTTTAAATGTCATAATCAAGGACAAAGTTTGAAAGTCTGATTAGTGAATTTATCGTCAAAAAATTTCTTTTAGAAAATAAACCATTTATTGCAGCGTTTGTGTGTCACGCACGTCCAGCAAGGATAATCCAATTTAACTGAGTGGCAAGAACCATTTCTAATCATTTTCCCATACCGTAACCACCATTATCCATCTCGATGCCAAACTGAGAGCGGTATACAGAGTCAACAATATTTCTAATAAGATGTATGTCTTTGAACAAAACCTTGTGGATCATTCTCATCTCAAAATGCAAGAATCCTGCCTCATTTGCTTACCATTCAGTTCAAAAAATGACGTACCCGGAGAACAAAATATGGCATAGAATTTCAATGCCAGTTTGTGCTTCGGTACATCGCGGAATTACTAGCTCATACGATGATAACTTGGCTTTAATTCCTGTTCAAGATGAACCTTGAAACTTTTTCTCTTGGTAAAAGCCTAAGAGTAAATAAAATTGCCATGAAAAGTTCTCCAGAATCTGTCGTCAATGTTAAACTAGGTTCCGTCAACTCATGTATAGAATTAACATTCTCAACATGGATGATGTGAGAAGCTAGGATGTAATCCTGACTAATTGATTAAGTAAATAAGTAAATAGTAGCCTTTCCTGTCAATAAACTGCTTGAGAAATGACTATTAAAAAATACTGAACAGTATTTTCCCTCTTGAAAGACTTTCTTGTGATATAGAACCTCACATGTCTTAGTTTTAACACTTAAGCTTTAAACTGAGGCCATGGTTTCTATTTCCACCAAAGACTATGGGTATTTGTCATGTCTGATTGCTCTGTTTAATATTATTATTTGATTACTCACAATAGAAAAAAGAAGTGAGAATCATTACTAAAAAAGGGTGGGGAAGGTATGTACAGTGTGTCATTAAAAACAAAAAAAAAAATTTTTTTGCTTTCCTCCTATACACTATCTCTCCTACATACATACATACATAATTGGCCATTACAACCCCTCAGTCAGGATTACGGCCTTGCTCTCACACCACTTATATTGTTGTGTTAATGTTTATACACTAGCGGCGGTACCTACAGTTTAAAGTCAACTCCGAACGACAGATTTTTTTTAGAGACTTTTCATGGTAATTTTATTTACTCTCAGAGTTTTTGCCAGAAATCTGCTGAGAGAAGCCCCGAAAAATATTTTTTAATTTCGTTTTTTAATTTCTGACGGGAATTCGACCCTGGCCTTTCATCTAATAAGCCAACACATTACCCACTAGACTACGGCGACTGGCCAATCCTCCTGTATTCCAATATAATACACCGCAACAAAGGGTCATAACCTAAAAAAGATCCGTGAGTTTATTCAGTAGTGATTTGTTTTGTAATAAGAACGAACTTGAACCGAAATTGAAGTATTGCTTTATGATGTCTACTTTTAAAACTGACTGTTTGAATGACAGACGTAGCTTCACTAAGGATGGGGTTATGCGTTGTTAAATTTGGTAGATCCGATCAACATGAAATATAAATTATAGCATATTGATACGACAATGGCTATATTGTCTTAAATAATTAGCTGATCGAATCTATCCTAGTGTCTGTAAGAAACTAAGCTAAAACAATTCTAAGAATTATTATCGCGCGTGTATGATTTATTTCTGTGCTTAATTTTACTGCAAAACTATTGCATGTAATCTTACTGTGATGTCAACTTTATTTTGTTTACTGTAACATCATAATTTATATGTAGAGGAGAGAGAGAAAGAGAGAGACAAAGAGAGAAGAGAATAGGAATCATCGTAATCATTATTTAATTGATAACAATAAATCCATATCATTGGGAATATAATTTATTTCTAACCAGAAAGCGAAATAAAATATAAATTTCCTGTCGCATCAACGATAATATTCAAATGTTCGTTTATAAAATGGGTGTCACTCACACTTTTTTTTTTTGTTATCTCAGTGGCTTGATGTCCATTTTATGTCACCACAAAATCTCCAATATTTGCAGAAAAAAAAAATGCAAAAAAGAGAAGGAAAAAAAGTGGAATCAGAGAATATTTATTGTAGATAACGTAGTAGTAGCAGTTATGAGTGACTTTTTTTTTTTTGTCAGAGAGAGAGAGAGGAGTGTTTTGATAGAGAAGACAGTATCTTTGCGTGCCTTGTCTGTACTGCATGAGTATTCAATAAATCCAAATCTCAATCTAAATATTGATTTTACTGTCATCATCATACAGAAACGTATTTTTTTTTTGCTTTTCTTTTTCGCTTTGATATCTTTTTTTCTATTCGTGGCATGTTTGAATAATAAGTGATAAAATACTTGACACATTGACAGTATTGACGCTTAAATTCATATATTTTCATCGTTTTTTTTTTTTTTTTTTATTTTGTTTTGAAATGATAGACAAAGTAAATAAATAAATATATATGCACATACCTACATACATGCACACATACTTATATAAAACACACACACAACACATATATATTATAAATAATTTTTAAGGGACCTGTTTTTTTCCAATAATTTTCCATTTTAATAAACGCAATACATCGCTGAATGATTTGTGCAGGCAAAAGAGTATGATTTATCAGTTGAGTTCGAAGTTGAGACATCTTCAGACACTTTGTTGTGATGATATATACGCCATAATATATAACTATACCTCATTATATTCATATTAGCTGTGAATATATTAACTTTGAATTTATTTGTATGAACTTGTTGAGACAAATGAATTGTAAATATGGAAATGGACACACAAGTCATGAAAGTATAGGCTTATTTGATTATGAAGAATCTTACTCATCAATATTCAATAGACTGTTAAATATAAAAATAAGATATACCACTTATTGAATTTTGTTTTGTTTTATGCAACAAAAGTTGCTTTTCAGACTAATCAGTTTGTTTTATTATAAAACCAATCACTACTGCACAAGCCCCACGTATTGCTTTTTTTATTGAGTCCAACATTCAGTGGATGACATCTATTAATGCGCAATGTATTCTGTTGAAATACAGGAAGATTATAAGAGAAAGAAAGAGGGAATGGGTCCAACACTATTTTCGAAAACATATTTTCGAAATTGTTTTCATTGTTAAAGATTCTCTCTCTTTTTTCTATTCTGAGTAATCAAATATAATGTCAGGACAGTCAGAAACATCCAGTCTTTGATAGAATAGAACCCACGGCCCCGATACTGATGTTTAATATCCTACAACTAGGTCATTAGGATGCTAGTCTAGGCATTTGAAGATAGAAGAAATACGGGTTTGCCCTTTAAAAACTAGTTTCAAACAGTCTTTTGTGCATGAAAGGCTTCTACGTTACTTATTACTTAACCATTAGTCAGGATAACAATCTAGTTTCTCACACCATCCATGTTGTGTGTATTAATTTTAACCATTAGCGGCAGGCCCTAAAATTTAACAAGCCTAGAACGAAAAATTTTGAGAAAATTTTCATGTCAATTTTGTTTACTCTCAGAGCTTTGCCAAAAAGAAGAAAGTTTTAAAGATTCATCTCTGTGCAGGAATTAAGGCAAGCTATCCTCGAAGCACATACTGATATTTAATTTCCACACCCAATTTTGCCCCCAATTTACGTCCATTTTGGTGAGCTGAATTTATGGCATTTGAGTGAGAATAAACCACATGTTCGTAAAACACCATAACATCAACAGTAAAGGACAGTTGCACCTTCATTAGTTTTCTCCACAGTCTGAAGAGAGTGATTGGTCCATATGCTGCCAAAAGCTGATGTGGTTAATGGTGAACGTTATAGACATGACTAGACATTTTTTTTGTACCTCAATTATCTAGAATCCATCCTAATGATATGTGGTGCCACAAAACGAGCCGCGACACAGGTTCTTTTTCTCAAAGAAACGTTTTAGCGAAACATATATAATCATCATTATTTTGCCCAATTTTGTATTTATATCGGCAATTGTTAGCCTCCAAATTTCATTCTTCACTTTTTATATAAAAGAAAATATTTACAAACATGTGCAAATCACCAAATTGATTAATTAAAATGCTTGCCTGAATCCTTCGTAGTCTAGTAGTTAGTGTTGTTGAGTTATTAGACATGAGACCACGGTTCAAACCCCAGGTCACACATCTTTAGCAAAACGGAAACAAGAAAAAATATTTTTTCAGCGGCTACCGCTCAGCAGATTACTTGAGAGTAAATAAAATTGCTATGAAATGTTTCTTAAATATCTGATATTCGCAGTCGAATTTAAACTGTAGCCTAGCACTCGTGTATAAATTTTACAGACACAACATAAGTGATATTAGAAGCTATGTTGTAATCTTACTGTAGGGTTATAATGAAAAATACATCCTTGTGGTCCGTGAGAACCACTCCGTACTCCTCTCAGATCTACTAAGACACGTTTCCGTTACAGCCCCAGAAACCCACATACAAAACCGAACTGCCTAATCTAATTTCCCTTTTAAATGCTTCTCTTTTCGACATATCGGCAGATTTCATTCATTTTCTTATGACTTTCATGTGTTTACGTTCATAAATCTATTATTTAAAATGTTAAATTGCCACAGATAATACCAACATTGTTATTTTCATTGTTGCTGTTAATGCTCCCTATTTTCCCAAGAGTAAGCAATAATATCTTTGGCTTAGTCATTTAACTGACTTTAAGAAAATTATGTCCAGTTAACAGCCTGACTACTCAATTACAGTCTACAGAATTAAAAGACTTTCAAAAATAATTTCATACGAACATGAGAAACTGCAAAACTGAAGAATATTATTACACACATAATATATATGCATACATACAAATCGTATAATACAGTGTAGATATGTATGTAGGCAGGGATACAAAAAAACCAAGAAGACTTGCTACAACCAACAATTTTCAAGTCAAGAGCCTTTTAACAATTTCCCCTCTAACACTGGAGTTATGAATATTTAATGACCTCTACACACTATTGCAGAGAGGAGACCACAAAAACAAATGAACACCCTTTCCCTTTCTCTCTTTTCCTCTCTCTCTCTCTCTCTCTCTCTCTCTCTCCTACATACTCTCTTCTCTATTGAAATCATTGCTTATAGGCAACCAAACACTTTTGAGTTTAAACGTTAACTCGGGCCCAAATACAAAGGTTGGATACATTACATGACCTCATGGTTTGAGGTGTCTATCTCTCTTCTCTTTCTTTTAACCTTTAATAGTTATGCGTACTGTGTTATTGTTGTTTTGTTGTTGCTACTGTATTTGTGTGAATGAATGTCCTTTTTGGGGCCAAAGTCAAAATATGATGAATCATTAAAAACGCCTATGGATTTCGGTTATTGCATGCATGCGTGTATTTCACTTAGCCTACACATAATTTCTCTATCACTCACCACTTGCTCTCTCCTATGTGTTTATGTTTTATGTATTCCGTACCCTGGAATAGTATCATTTTACCAGCCATGTCGGCATATTTCTGTGCGTTCGTGTATGAGTATTTCGTTGTTTGATTGCTGCTGTTATGTGCGTTGTCACCATAGCCGTTTTAACATTTTGTTTTGTTGTCTTGCCATTGCTGTTGCTGTTGTTGTTGCTATTGTTTTTATTTATTATTTGATTGGTGTTTTATGAAAAATAGTTTGCGTTGTTTGTTTTGTTTGACACCCCAGAAATGTTAATTTCATAGAATTTCAATATTATTGCTTAGGGAGTCCTCATAACCAATTTATGACGATCATTATTATTTTTATTTCTCTTTCATTATATATGTACCTCATACGAGGGTGTGCGTTCATGAAAATTTCAATCAATAAATTTAATTCCTGTGTAACGAATATAGAGTGGCGAAGACAAGATTGTAGCTCTACATTGAAGGCATTGGGAATTGGAAATAGCTGACGCAGACCTTTTCGAGATGCTTCTTACACTCTTGCATTTCTTTGGGATTGGTATCATTCCAAATATAATAGGCCTCATCCCTGAATATGATATTTCGATGCAAATTATGTTCAGTTGTCAACTGTTCCGGAGACTATTTAGTGAACACACGTCACTGCCTTTCGTTACACAATAGTTGTACAAGCGATTTGACAAAACAAACTGCATAAACTGAATAAATGACAACTAATTGGGCAGATGTATTTTTAACAAGGTGACCGTCATCAATTGCTAAAGTATCGTAGTCTCTGTTGGAAAACCCAATATATTATGTTGGCACAGGCTAAAAATATACCCCCAAGCAGGATCCGTGTAGGGGACATCAGTAAGTTATTCAGCGTTTAATGGAGGCTAGAAGAGACTAGGACATCTGAGGTTACTATGCTGCGTTACCTTATATGCGTTACGTTATATGCATCAAACCGGAGAAAATCTTTCTCTTTAACGATTTCGGCACTAACAGATATCAGTTGACATAAAGCGTGGTGTCAAGTTTTGTTGCAATACAGTGGCCATAAGTACGAATTGAATATTTTAAGCGGGGGAAGCCTACAACCAAATAAACAAATCAATTAATCATTCATACATCATTAATTAAATTCACGAATTTCATCAGTTCGAACCTCAAAAAACCGATTTCCTTAGATCCTTAAAGAACCTTGCTTTCGGATCGTTTAAATTTAAGGTACATACAATACATTCTAGGCCCAGTAATTGTGTGTTGAATTACTGAAGTAATTCATGGGAAAATCTCAGGCCTGTCGTATTTAAAAAAGAAAATGAAAATAATTGTCTTCGTCTGTAGCCATTGGGTGAGTCTTACGGTTCGAAGTTGTTTGCGCTTGAATTAGGTTCAAAAGTAGTTGGATACGAAAGAATTTCGAAATAGTGTATTCCCATCAATCATTGTCTTCAATCATTCTTATCAATCATTCTCATCAATCATTCCCATCAATCATTCCCATCAATCATTCTCATCTGTTATTCTCATAAATCATTCTTATCAATCAGTCTCAGCAATCATTCTCATCTATAATTCCCATCAATCATTCTCAACAATCATTCTCATCAACCAATCTCATCAATCATTCTCATCAATCATTCTCATCAATCATTCTCATCAATCATTCTCATCAATCATGCTCATCAATCATTATCATCAATCATTCTCATCAATAATTCCCATCAATCATTCTCATCAATTTTTCTCATCAGCCAATTTTATCAATCATTCACATTAATAATTCTCATCCATCAAATACACTCCGATTGATTACTTTTTTGTCTATCAAAAAGGTGAGACTACTGAAACTTACAGTCGCCGCAGTCTAATAGGTAGTGCGTTGGTTTATAGCCCCAGGTCAGATGTCTCCAACAAAACAATAATATTTCTTCGGCGACTTCCTTTCAGCAGATTTCTAGCAAAAACTCTGAGAAATAATAAAGTTGCCATGAAGGGTTTCTCAACAAAATCTGTCGTTCTTAGTTAACTTTAAACTGTAGGTTCTGCCACTCATGTATAAAATTAGCACAAACCACAGAAATAGTTCTTGAAGCTAGGTCGGAATTATCAGGCGTTGTAATGACCACAAATATATTAAATTAATGTATTAAAACTTATCGAACAACCTTCCCATCACAACACTAAATTTACTATCGCATACGTTCAGACAGCCATAATATTTAGCCCCCCATTTAAATAATGCAGGTGTTGATTGCGGACAGCAGGAGTGTGTTTCATGGCAGCTAGCGCTGAACAAATAATTCTCAAATATTTAAACACATTCATGACCGGCCGGCCATAAACGTGCATTTGAATTTATGTTGTTGTGATTAAAATATTATGTCTGGTGTATGATGAATACCCAAGGGGGAATGGAGTTATGGAGTTATTGACTATAAAAATTCGAAAATGACCTCGAATTTTAAGAGAGAAATTTACTTCTTAATCGAATTAAAATTCAAAAGTTAATTATGAAATTAGAATTTGAAAATTTTATTACAAATTTTGCACAATAATTAACCGCATTAACCAACAAAATACACTCTCATTATGGCAATAAATGGCTGCAAATATAACAATGCATATAATTACGCCAGAAATGTTGAAACCGCAGTCAAGGCAGCGGCAGCCCAAAAGGAAATGATGAAGACAGAGTCAATTTGAGTTAAGTTGTATTGAGTTGTACATTTATTTGCTGAAATTCGATTGAATTCAAATTTTCGCCAAAAAATGTTTACAGTTTCTGCTTCAAATGTTTTGGCCCAGGTGGAATTTAATAAAAAAAAAACATTTCATAACGCCAATGTAAGCAGACTTTTTTTTAGGGCGTAGCAGACATGGCTTTGGCTATTCATAAAACTACTCGTTTTACTAAATAAATACATTGGCGAAGAAATAATTTGAATGTTTGTGGTTTGTATGCGAGATGTTGTTTGCTGCTGAGCCCTGTCTAATTCAAGGATTGCGCTCTAAATTTAAGGGTTTGGTTACATTTAATGGTTTTTCGCTAATTAGTCTCAAAATTGTTGTTGAAATATTCCTTCTGCTCTACCAAAGATTGTGTTATAATAGGGTGGGGAAAATAAAAGTTTAGAAATTTTGCTAATATATTTCTTTTCTCGTGTGAAGTACAAGTTGTCCCCGCTGGAAAGTGGAATGTTATGTTCATTCATATGGCTGCTGCGGTGGCGCTTACAGTACTTTTCAAGTGTATGGGGTCTGTATTCTTGGCATTGTTATGATTACAATAATTGGCCCTTCAATTGTTTCATTGTCCTGGTTTGGCCAACATAACCACTTTTCTTTAACCGCGGCCCCATGGAAAATACCTAAACGGTGTCAAATCGCAGCTTCTTGGCGTCAATTAATTCACACCTATTTCGGCAATAAACGGCTATTAAACATTTGACGGCAATAAATCGCTCCCTGGCAATGAATTGTGTGACAAATTGCATCATTTCTGTTGAAAGCAAACATTGTTGCACAGCAATACCATGATGAGCGGGTACAAAAGAAAACTTGAAGAATACAGGACATCTTCTCGTTGGTTGACCCTGGTGTACTGTAAAGAAAGAGTTAAAGCTGGTGTCAAGGTCTACTGATTTCAACTGGCAAAGGGACTGCCACATCCCAAGGGTAGCTTAATTCTTTGGCTGTCAACTGGTATCGAGCATTTTCGGCGTAATATTAACTGCACTAAACGTTTGATGAAAATATAATCGATTGTGCCTATGAGATGCTGTGACCCGTTTGCACTATCCTGTTGAAACCAAACATCGTTACACATCAATGCCATTGAAGCGGGTGTAAAAAAAAATCGATTATCCATGTGCATAGGTGGTATCACATGACCATTAAAGTTGCGCATGCTCATTTTTAAAGAAATATGGGCCAATAATGCCATCCGGCTTCAAAGCCAGCAGCAAACACGGTCACTCGTATGGGCGGCATTGGCTTTGTAAGACCATGTGTGGTCATTCTGAGCCCTAGTACGTCAATATTTTTGCTTATTAATGTACCTACCAGATGCAAATGAGTTTCATCGAAAAGAAGATTTTTTTTTTTTGGCGAAAATCGGTTATCATCGTGCAGTTTCTCAGTTGCCCAAATAAGCGAGTGAAAACGAAGGGGATGGTCATGCGGCTTCACTCTTGAACAATTGAACACGTCATACCAAGATTTTTCGTAAAATTTGCCGCAAAGTGTTGCGTGAAATGTTCAGTTCTTGACAACGATGATGAGTTGATGTCATAGCGCTACAATCTTAGCCGCAGTTTCGTATTTTCAAGAAACACACTGTGCTAGCAAGCTCACGTCTTGGCACATCAACAACGAAACCAGTTTCAAGAACTTTTTACAATAAACTGACGTATACCGGATACTGTTGGTCCTTCTCTGCGATCAAATTTTGTACGACATTCTCGAACAATTTTCTTTTTTCCCAGCGTTGCTCAAGCCTAAATCGATTCCATTACGCTCAGTAGTGAGATAATCTACTGATTTTGTGACAGAATTAGAATGGCATAAGTATTTGCCAGATTCGAAATAACCAAAGGATCAAATTTAAATCATACATGGCCCACCCTATATTTTGAAAATTCTAATATTTTTTCGTGTTTTTTTTTTTGTCGCTTTATTTTTATTGTTGCTCCTATTAAATTACGTTTGAGTAAGAATTATGCGACATTAAAAGTTTCAAAGTGTTGTGGTTTAAAGGTATTTTGGGGTTTGCTTGTAGTGGTGGGGGAGGGGAGTGTGCCTTTTAATGGCTTAAATGTTAATTTCGTAAATTTAGTACCTTTACGTGACTGGGGTTTTTAAAATAATTAATCTTAAGTGGAACAAAATTGTTTAATGATGTTTTAACACTTTTTTCCGTTGCTGTTTTCGTTGCTGTTTTTTTGAGTATAGCATAACACAGTTTTTGTCATTTGACCCTTTTGCTTGAGAAAAGACAGAAAATAACAGCCACAGGAATATTAATAAGCTAAGGAAGTATAAAAACTGTTTGTTTTTTTTTTTTTTTTTTTATTAAATGAACAGGTTGTGTGTTCGTGTCGATAGCTAAAAAAAATTAGTGACTTAGGAAATTGAAAAGAGGAAGAAGAATAAATATTACAGGACAGGTTGTGAACTTTGTTACTACTTTTCAACATACATACATACATACATACATACCATACATGACATACATACATTCATACACACATTACATACATACAACATACATACATACATAGCATACATACATACATACTATACATACAACATCGACTACATACATCCATATATACATACATCATACATACATACATACATCATACATTACATACATACATACATACATACATACATATATAACATAACATACATACATACATACATACTACATACATACATACATACATTACATACATACATACATACATACATACATACATACATACATACATACATACATACCATCATACATACATGACATACATACATACATACATACAACATACCATACATACATACATCATACATACATATACATACATACATACATACATACATACATACATACATACATACAAACATACATACATAATTGGTATTTACAACCCTTCAGTTAGAATTACGACCTAGCTTCTTATGCGTTAATTTCATCCATGAGAGGCCTGACCTAAGTCGATTCCGAAACGGACAGATTTTTGAGAAACTTTTCATGCCAATTTTCTATTTACTCTCGAAGTTTTTTTTTCCAGAAATCTGTTGAGTCAAGGAAGAAATTATTTTTTTTTTGTATTTTGTAACGTAGGATACGTTACGTTATCTGTTAAGTGGCAAATTTAATTTTCGATTTAGTTTATCTGATAAAAATTAAGAAAATCCGATGCTGGAACCAATATAAGTTCTAGGTTAGCGTAGGTTAGGAGCCTGACCCCCTCGAAGAAAGTGGTCCCCATTTAGGCGAACATTTAGACCCATCGTGATATCACAATTACTTCTACCCGGTGGTCAACCACTCCCTAAACAGAACTATACGTATATATCATACATAATTAGCCATTACAACCCTTCAGTTAGGATTACGGCCGTGCTTCTCACACCACTTATGTTGTGTGTGTTTATTTTATACATGAGTGGAGGGCCCTACAGTTTAAAGTCGATTCCGAACGACAAGATTTTTGAGAAGCTTTTCATGGCAATTTTTAATTTACTCTCAGACTCTGCTGAGAGGAAGCCGCCCAAGAAATATTTTTTTCATATTTCGTTTTTAATGTCTGACCGGGGATACGAACCCCGGCCTTTCGTCTAATAAGCCAACACACTACTTACTAGACTACGGCGACTAAAGAAAACTATACAGCGTACAAAATAAATCATGATATTGTAGCAATCGCTATATAAGAGAGCTCGTTCAACAATGTCGGAAAATAAGAGGCCAGAAACCCCTGTCTCTTCATGACAAAAGCAAAGCACGGACACATAAAGTGAAAGACAGTTTTTTCTTCCTCCTCAGACCCATAGCTTCTGAAGAATACATTTATTAGAATGCCAAGTTTTTCGACATGCCTCCTGCTAAACGGTCAGTAAAAGTCGCTATTATGCGATGGTTGGCCATACAATTTAAGTTCAGATGTGATTTAGTCCTCTTCTAGTCCGTTCGTGTCCAGCAGAAATCCAATCCAAATTTCCAAATTACCTTTCTTGTCTTCCGAGTGCAAAGATTATTAAATATTAAAGAGCATAATGCTTTGCTTAATAAATGGTACTTTATGGCATACACTAGCCAACCTAGTAATCACATTTTTATGGAATAAAACTACTTCTGTGCTATTGCATGCAAAGCATGAATTGACCTTTTCATGGGGAGGCTTATTTATGAATGAATAAATCCACATGGAATCCCGAAGAAGTCAGTGCTAAATTCATATAAATCGATGATTATCATGTTCTTTTTTCTGAATAGGATGATCTGGACACAAACTGCATTTGGTTACAATAGAATGGAATTGCCTGCTACATAACTCATGTCAGAGAGCTTTGAAGGCAGGGTCATCTCAAGTGGAATCCAAACAAAAATTTTTTTGGGGGTTTTTTAAGTCACAGGTGTATGCGAAGAAAGCCAAAAACTGGCTTTCTCAAAGCCAACATAGCCTGTAACATCAGACAAATTCGGCCTCTATTTTTGCTTCAAGAATATGGGAAATTCAACATTTCGTATGTGCCTACCCATTGAATCGCTGTTTTAGTACTGTGTTGAACAGTCAGAGTTTTATAATAAACAGTTCAGGGTAAACTAGCGGTATTGTACACTGAGATTTAGCACTAATTGCTCTATTACAACCCTTTGTCAGGATTACAACCTAGCTTTACACACACAACATAAGTGGCGGGATCTAAAGTTGAAACTTGAAACATTTTATCGCAATTTTATTTACTCTCTGAATTTTTTTTTTCAAAATCTGTTGAGAAGAAGTCGCTGAAGAAATATTTTTTTGTTCATATTTCGTGTTGCTGAACATGTTTGACCTAGAGTTTGAACCGTGACCTCATGTCTAATAAGCCAATACACTACCTACTAGATTGCGTTGAGACTATGAGTTTGGTCTTCGTAAATTCGACAAGCACAAGCATGGATACGATCTGAAATCAATCATGCAACCATGCCCACTGGCATGCTAGTTGGCCCGAGTAAAAGTTAACACAGCGCTGTGCCTTCAATGTGCCTTTGCATATCATATAGGATAACTAATACCACTTAAATGTCACCATTTCACTCCCATTTCATGATTGACGATGTATTTTTGTTTGTAAGGAAATCTAAATGGAGTGAGAAGAACAGAAAAGGTAAAATTGACTGAAGAAGTCAGGATATTAGAAATTATTTATGTTGGCTACACTGCTGCAACGATCCTAAAGATATTGTAGCATAAAAAGTCGTCTTATCTTTTAAGCGTTCCATTCATTTGTATCCTTAGTTTTCTGTAAGTCATTCGGCAAGCAATTTTAGCAACAAAAACCAATGCAATCCTTCAAGCATTACTTAATTACTTTGAGAAATTTTTCATTTATCTCCCTGCAAAGTAATTATAATGCATGCTTAAGTAGGATATCATACACTGTGGTGGGGCCGTAGTTGCTCTTAAGTATCTCCAATCAAAGTAATTATTTTAAATACTAAATCTTTAGGTAGGCCACCCAAAGCCATCCTACTGGTTTCCAATTTTTTCCCCCATTTTCGTGGCTACTCGAATTAACTTTGCTTACCATTGATCCAAGCCCACCTTGATTAAGCTATTTGTGACACTAAAGTGGTATGCAAACACCTAAGAAAACATTTACTAATACACATACAAACACACATTTCTACACACATTCATGCACACACAAATTTATCACAATATGTTGTAATTTGTTGCCACGAAAATGTTCAAGTTTTCCCTACTAATTCTTGTGTGGTACATTTCTCCAATCCAATATTGACATTGTAATACATAGTTATTGTTATTGTTGTTGTTGTTGTTCTGCTTCTTCTGTTTTTAGCTTTTCTTGTCAAACTTTCCAAATGATTATATGCATGCATGCAGGTATGTGTGTATGCGTATAAATCTTATGTCACTTATAGTTTGACTTGAGTTGCCAAATGCCTTTTCTTTTCTTTTCTTTTCATTTCTGTGTATGCCACAAGCATAAATAATTTGTCATGAACATGAAGCCATGGTTGACTAAACCAAAGTCGTATAGATTTAACAAAATTCTTAAGTTTGATACGAAAACAAACACAAGCAAAGAACTTTTTAACAAGGCTTGCTGCAAAGCAAAGGAGTATGGTTGTGGAGAGTGGAGGATGGTGGATGAACTATTTGTTGATTTTTGTTTATTCAGAAAGAGAGAGATAGGGAGAGAGAGAGGTAGAGAGAGAGAGCGAGAGTTCATAATAAAAGAAAACTTTTCTTTAGTCAATCTTCTCTCGATCTCTCTGTGTGTATGTGTGTATTTTTGTTGGTGAAAAACAAATACATAAGTTTTCCTATATGCTTGCTGTTATAGTTTCTCTCTCCCAACAATGGTTTACCCAATTATCAATTGTGTCATTGTCTTTGACATTTACATGTGTTTGTTCTTTTGCGTTAAACACACATGGTTACTACTGACAATGGATAATAAAGACTTTGGGTGCTTTTCGTGTTCCTTTGGTTTTCTACAAAAGAAAAAAAAAAAAAAACTGAAAGGAAGTACAAGCAAAATTTACTTAAGGATTACAATGATTCTCTACAAACAAGCAGTTACAAATTGACTTTGGCTTGGTAGTTGTTGTTGTATTAGAGAATATTTTTGTGAAATATTTTTTTTTTTTGTTGTCAATTCTTATTGTCAATATTTTTGCACAATTAGCAGCAAAGCAGATGTTAAAAGGAAATTAGTATGCATTCTTCACATCTATTGATTTCATTTCAAATCGAAGTGTGTGTGTGAGATATTCCTCAACTTCTTTTTTTTTTCCTTGAAAGGGATTTGATGCCATTATGTGTGGCATATAATTTCGTTCAATTGTCTGCTACGGCTTCTCTAGGTGAAAAGAATTCGAATTTTTAATTTCTCACAATGTACATAGACATACATATTGGCCAATACAACCCTTCAGTCAGGTTACGGCCTAGCTTCTCACACCACTTATGTTGTGTGTTAATTTCTATATGAGTAGCGGGTCCTATAGCTTAAAGTCGACTCCAACAGGACATATTTTTTGAGAAACTTTTCATGTCAATTTTATTTACTCCCGAGTTTTTGCGAAAATCTGCTGGAGGAAGTCGCCGAAGAAATATTTTTTTCATAATTCGTTTTTCATGTCTGACCGGACAACACTGACCCAGAAATCAGACTGATTTGATCGCGGTCGGCATGGGGTTAAAACAACGTTGGTTTGGACGTCCGCTCTAGATTGTAGCCTATTCGCATACATTAGCGACATAAGAAAAACCTAAAAGTAAAAGTCTAACGTGGTTAAATTGCACGATCTCGGTAGCCATCCCCACGTGATATCACCATGCACTCAAATCAAATTTTTCACTACTATGCCGTAGTCTAGTAGATAGGCTTATTAGACGTGAGACCACATTTCAAACATCTCAAACAAACCCAAATATGAAGAAAATATTTTTTTTGTGGCAGAATCTCTGAGAATAAATAAAATTGCCACGAAACATTTCTCAAAAATCTGTCATTCGAAGTAAACTGTTTATTCAGCCACTCATGTATAAAATTAACGCACACAACTTAAGTGGTGTGGGAAACCAGGTTGTAATCCTGACTGAAGGGTTGTAATGACCGATTGTGTATGTATGTACTGATGTATAGGTTGTGTTAAAGTCGCCGTAGTCTAATAGGTAGTGTGTTGGCTCGGTTCAAACCTCAGACATCTCGAACAAAACGGACAATGAAAAAATATTTCTTCGGCCACTTTCGCTTGGCAGGTTTCTGGCAAAAAACCTGAGCATAAATCAAATTACCGTGAAAAATTTTCTCAAAAATCTGTCGTTCGGAGTCGATTTTAAATTGTAGGTCCCTTCACTCATGTATAGAATTAATGCTTACAACGAAAGTGGTGTGAAAAGCTGGATTATAATCCTGACTGAAGAGCTGTAATGACCAAATATATACGTATATATGTATGGATTTTAGGACCACTGTAGTTTTTGATTTATTCACATGCGCTTGCGACTTAAGAAAACGCCACTAGAAAAAGTTTTAAAAGGTCACGTCGTACGGTCTTTTTTTGGGCATTTCCGTAACGCGTCTTTTTTGGGCATTTTCATTACCTTCAAGTGGACCATGCACTCAATCGCTTGAGCAGTTGTTGTTGAAATCACATGCCGTTATTCAATTCAGGTCAATTCAATTCAATTCAATTCAGGAAGTTGTAATTGTTGACATGAAGATCTTACCAAATGCCCTGACCACATCGTTCTCAAAGAAAATATGCACCCATTACCCAGTCAGCCCAAAATCCCACTAAATAGTGGCTTTTTAGGGATGAATTGCTTGCTTTTGGATCCGTATCGATTGGTAATCCAATCGAAAAATTTTGTTTGTTCACGTATAACGAGGATTGCTTCATCCGAAACAGCTCTGAATGTGCAACATGCACCACTAGCAGGCTATACTGGCTACATATGAAAGAACTTAGGAATGACGATCCCGTATATGACTTTCATAATGCTCCTGATCATTGCAATAACCAAGTTTCTTTGGAGACTCTTTGGAGCCCTTGTGTGCGGTATTATTCGGAAAAATGCCAATCCAGTATGGATAAAGATTTGACAAGTACTCGCTGTTCAAAATCCAGCCAAACGGAATATGGAAAAATTTATTGCGGCCACTACTTCTCAGTAGTCTTCTGGCTCTGAGACTAAATAAAAAATTGCCACAAAAACTTACTCATTGAACTATAGGTAGCGCCACTCATGGATAAAAATAACACATACAAAGGAGTTGTGTAAGGTTGCAATCCTGACTAAAGGTTTCTAATGGCTACTTAATTAGGTACTCCTTGGCACTCTTAAATTCTGTTAAAAAAAATAGGAAGTAAGAGTATCAATCACGATACGAAGACATTTCAGGTACGTCTTGCTTTCCATACGACATGTAGTAGCTTTCGACTTGCATTTTACTGCAGAACCGCTGTCAAGGATGCAAACGAAATTCTAAGAAACCGTATACAGACATTGTTAACGGTTTCCGACTTGAGTAATTTCTTTATAACCCTTGTCGATGCCATCAGATCTAGAAATTCATCGACTTTAACTCTTTGCAGTAGGTCTAGTCTGAGTCAGAGATATGCAATGAGTATTCAAAAAGATGAGTAGATTCGAATCTTAATCATAATTTCTAATACTTATACGCATTCATACTTATTTTAACATCATACCAAAGTGGTCGTCATACTCATACTTAACACTACGCATGATGTTTTTTGATTCTCCGCTCCATGACTCAACATATACAAGATAAGATCACAAATAATTATGAATCGCGTACGAACACTACAATACTCACAAGAAGGTTGTGTGTTTGCTCTGTTTGCTGCTCTGTATTTTTTTGCTTGTGTGTCTTTTTCTTTTGTTGTAAATGCAACAATAACTAAGAGTGTTAATTTTGATGAATAATTCGAATCACTGAGTATCGTAAGTATATTTCTAAATTTATAAATCTGAATGAGTAGGCGTATGAATCAAACATATTTCGAATGTTATGAGTTCGATGTCAATGTTGTACTCATACTCATTGCAACTTGTACTTATAAATTAAGGTTGTAGTGAGTAGGAACGAATCAGAGTAGTTAAATTTCAATACTATTGACTCACTCATGCTCAAAAATTCATTAGTTTTTATGAGTAGCGAAAAAGTGACTCATTGCTGATCTGTGGTCTATCTAATACCATGTTCACGAATAGTAGGCCAAAGTCTTATCGTTGAGATACTCTGCTCGGTATTTTATGCTTTCTAGACCCAATGCTAGTTCCATGGCTTGGTGACAATTTTATTTCCAGAGGTTATCCTTTTCACTGGAAGTCTTTGTATTCTAGTAGGCAGTGCAACGTCTTGTTCAAACCGCAGGTCGAACATCTCCAACTAAAAACAAAGTATGAAAAAAATATTTTTTTTTGGCAACTTCAGCAGTTTCTGGCATAAAATCTGAAAGTAAATAGAAAATTGTCATGAAAAGTTACTCACAAATTTGTCGTTCGGAGTGAACTTTAAACTGTAGGCTCCATCAATCATATATGAAACTAGGTCGTGTTCGCTGTCTCAAGGGTTATAATGACCAATTATGTGTACATGTGTATGTAATGCTTTTCACTGGTCCCATTTGAATTACTTTTTATGGATCTTTGTTAAGTCCTTGGCTTATGCCGACAAACCGTATCTCTTAAGGCATTGGAAGCCATTATTGTGGCCATCATATTACACCATACGACATTGAATTTTCAAACTCATGTATACTTAGATCCAAGTATCTTGACAAACGTTACCTATGACAGATTTTAACAATGAAATCATTTGAAAGTTGTTGCATACGTACTCACTCACTGCATATTGTGATTGGTTTTGTTTTTCCTCTCCTTTTTGTTATTGGAAAAAATCCTTTTATTGTATTCCTTTATTGTTGTATTCATTAATAAATAAAATCATATTCTACATACAATACAACAATACGACAATACAACAACAGAAATAATGCCAACAACTAAGATTTTTAAAACAGAGAGAGAGAGAGAGAGAGAGAGAGAAAGGGCAATGAATACATTTACAATGCAAAGCAACATTTTCAGATAAAAACACAGGCATACACGCACAGTGGTTTTCTGAATAGCATATGAACAAATGAAAGGACATTTTTACAACAAAAAAAAAAAAAAGAAATGCACAAAAAGGACGAAACGAAAGAAAAAGTATTTCAATAATAAAGATATGAAATATTAATTTCCCTTATTATTGTTGCTCTACAAAGGAAAAAAAATTCAATTTTTTTTTGTTGCGAAAAGAAATGAAAAGGTATTGTGTTGTTGCTACAATGAAACTGCAACGAAACTACAATAATGATGAAAGGGTTATTCATAGTTGGGGTCTTAAAAGAAAAGTTAAAGAAAAGCTATTTCGAAGGAAGTGTTTACATTACAATTACCTTGTCGTCCTGTCACTAAATAGTGCAAATAAAATGTCATTTAAACTAACTCCCCTGAATTGGTTTGCAGTAGGACTCTACTTTTACATAAATCTTCGAATACTTTTTGGCAAATTTAAGGCGCTATTTCGGCGATAACGAGTGGAGATTTTCAAAGCTCTAACATTGAGGGTTTTAGAGTTAGGTTGGGTTAGAACGCGAACCCTCGTATAAAGTGGTCTCACTTAGGCCTAGCATTTATAACCTCTTTATGCTCATTGTGATACCCATTGAGAATTAATTTCACCAGGGGTCAACCATTGTCTAGAGAAAATCTTCCCGATTCAAAAAAGAAAAAAAAATCATGCTAATACAGCAATATTGATATTAGAGAGCTCAGTCAATAATGAAGCCGCCGTGATCTAATAGGTAGTGTGTTAATTTATTAGACGAAAGGCCAAGGTTCATATCCCCGGTCAGATGTCAAAAATGAAACGTGAAAAAATATTTTTTTCGGCGACTTCCTCTCATGAAAAGTTTATCAAAAAAACCTGTCGTTCGGAGTCGATTTTAAAGTGCAGGTCCCGCCACTCATGTATAAAATTAACACACACAACACACAACGAAACATGATAAATATTTCTTAGGTAACTTCCTCTCAGCAGATTTCTGGCAAAATAAAATTGCCATGAAGAGTTTCTCAACAAAATCTGTCGTTCTTAGTCAACCTTAAACTGTAGGTCCCGCCACTCATTTATAAAATTTAACACACACAACATAAATGGTGTGAGAAGCTAGCTAATGACTGAAGGGTTGTAATGGCCAATTATGTATGTTATGTGCTGTCAATGATGTCAGATAATGAGAGGTCAGAAACCTTCAGGACACCCATCATGAGAAGAGCGGAGCTCTGCCTAAGGTGAATGACAGTGTCTTCTTCCTCCTCAAATCCACAGTTTCTGCAGAAGTCATTAGTAGAAATGCCGAATCTTTCGGCGTGTCTTGTCAAAAGGATAAGGGCCCGTAAGTTCACTTAGTCTCAAAAGAAAATCGGCTTCAGGGTAACTTGCTCTGAGCAGATTTCTGGCAAAAATTCTGAGAGCAAATAAAATTGCCATGAAAAGTTTCTCAATAATCTGTCGTTCGAAATCGACTTTAAGGCTACCACTTAATGGCTAACCCGTTTAGTAAGTGCTTTTTTAACCAAATAAAATCCTTATTTTTATTGTAAAACTTGCTGTTGTTGTAATATCAAGTAAAAGTTTGTGGTAATATTTTCTACCAATTGTATACATACTTCTTGCCATCACTGTAACATAAATTTATTCTTACTTTGTGCATAAATAAACAAAAGAGAACATCTTATGCTAAATATTTTACATAAAATACACGATTCTTCTTGATAATAGAAACTATAACAAGGATAAGTTATTATTTTATTTGGGTACAGAAATAGACCACACCACCACCCCAGAGCATAACCACACATACAACATAAACTTATCATAACAATTGGTAAAACCTTAAGCTTATTACTGCTAATGGGCTTATTATTTGAATAAAAAGAATTTCAAAATCCTTCTATTACCAGTAATTGATTGAATGTGAAATATTAATGAATGTACGAATACGTACGTATATCCTTGCGAGAATTCTTTTTTTTTAATAATTCTTCTTAGAATTGTTGTTAGAAAATTTCAAATGAAAAGTACTTTGTTTTTGTTGTTTTAGGTCAGTAAAAGCATTTGCCCTGATTCCACTTCGAATTGTAAAGGATTTTAACTGTTTTTGCGATAAATTCGGTGGTACAGTCCTCGCTCATAAAATGTGGTTTGTCAAGTTCTTTGTTTAGAAATCTTAGCAAACCATAGTAACGGGCAATTGTCTGGACCGATGCACAGTTAGGTTTTTGATAATAAAAATGGGAATTTGAGAATGCAAACTCCATACCGAGCTTACTAACTAGACTCTTCCGCGATTTGGATCCAAACCACAGCCATCACGATGCTCCCAAAAGGGCCACACCAAGGCTCCTGACTCCCTTGGTACAGAATTAAGTCTCGGTCAGACCTCGTAATCAACTCGATTACTACCAGTTGAAACTCCAAACAGTTCGGAACTGGTGGCCCACAGCAACACACTAAACATACATCGACATAAAGGACCACACTTACAGTACTAACATGAACAGAAGTCTCACGCACGAGACTTTGCCACATGGTGTGACACCAGAGTGGACCAACAAACCGTAACAAAAGGACATACAACAACGTAGCCAGATAGGCAGCGGCAATGACGGCAATGACGGGGAAGATGACAGCAACGGAAGAGGGGAAATTTGGACCAGCACATAAACAACAGCAGCAGCAACAGGACGGCGAAGCGGAGCAGAAGGACCAGCAGCAACCACTTCAAAACTGTCAACGATCGCATGTGCATCTAAGCCCAGGGATAGACGACAGCGGCATGAAAATCAAGGAGCGCACTACAGGGACAACCACGAAACCATTAGTGGACAGTAGCAAATGTAGGGAGCTGCTTGAGTTAAGTAGAGAAAAGAGAACTATTCGTACTCTAACAGGAATTCTAACGACATACATGCTCGGTTTGCCCCACCAATATTACTGCAGTTGCTGCCATGATGTGGATGAAACGGAATCAGTGCAACACCTTTTATGCAAGTACTGGGCACTTAAGAACAAACGTTATTGGTTTTTGGGTGACAGAAGGTTTGAAGATCTGGTTCCCTTGCGAACATGAAACTGAAGAAACTAAGCGGTTTCATCCAGAGCTCTGGATGGTAGAAACCTACCACTAATGGATTACTACAAGGGCGCTTACCTAACACTGTAGTAGAGACACAATGGGCCATATGGGCCACCGAGCTGTCCGATGACCTAACCTAACCTAACTTTGACTATGATTTTAAATTTCAAAATACATTTCCATTAAGTTTCTGAGTTTGGAAAACTTTACACTTTTTTCATTTGTTTCTGCCTCCAAACATGGCAAATATAAAACGCCAATTACGCTTATTTACTAACATTACTTTCTAACATTATCTACTTATTTTAAGTTTTCGGTAAATAGAAATCAAATTAATTTTTCTCAAAATTTATTTAAAATTTATTCAATTTCGATTACGAAAGCCTTTAACTTTTTGGCTTTTTTTTTTGGTTCATACAACTTGCATTCGCTGTTGCACTCGCTCTCTCTTCTCTCTTTTCGCTATGTTCTCCCCTCTCTTATTATGCATAGAATTTTTACCGTTTATTTTTTTCTTTTGTTTTCATTTCTTTTATTTTCCATTTGTTGTTTCGTATAAATTTTTAAAATGTCTTCCTCTGCCTGCGTTATTCATAAACTTTTTTTGTTGTTTTTGTTTTTTTTTTGTTTTTGTTTTTTCGAATGCCTTTTTATTTAAGTTGTGGTTTTTCTTGTGCAGCACGTTTTTTTTTACCGATGTACTCATATACACATACATATGTACATACGCACATACAAATAGCTGCATGTATTGGTGGTAAGCCAGGAAAATTTATTTTCGTATGCATTTGAAAAATAATTCAAAACGTTTACCTAAAAGACTTTCCGTTTGTTTTCTTAGATCGAAAAAACATTTTTTTTCCATTTTTTTTTGTATTTTTTTTACGTTCTTGTTTGCTCCTGAAAAGCAACTACTTTTGGTATTATAAGAAATATTGTGATTTTTATTTTGAAAATAGGGAAACATTGGACACGTGATAAACAAAGTTTGCAAGAGGCATACGGGCTTCAAAAAAAATTTACTTCACATAGTCAGTTCCAAAGCGTATGATTATTCAGTGTCTGATGCTATTAAATATTACTCATACGCACAGGTTTCATACATTCATTGTTTTTGTAACCAACACAACATGTTTGACAGCTTTTATTTGAACAAGCATTTTCGAACTTATGTCTTAGGCTGGATACGAGGTTTTTATTTATATTTTTCGAAATTAAACTTCATTACAATTTAATTTTTACTCCAGAGTGATGTATACCATGATGGTCAGACCAATATTGACCAATAGTAACGGGCAATTGTCTGGACCGATGCACAGTTAGTTTTTTGATAATAAAAATGGGAATTAATTACAAAATCGATACAACGATACAACGATACTACGATACAACGATACAACGATACAACGATACAACGATACAACGATACAA
>QOCX01001142.1:19033-45953 GCA_005959815.1 Sarcophaga bullata | reverse complement strand
ACATACTGTATAGAAGGATACCGCGACGGATTTTAAAGGGTGCAGTTCATTACTATATCCTAGGATTTTAGGTGCCTTACAGGTCTTTAAAAAATAATTGGATCTTAGACAGCAGTAAAGTAGCTGTGAGGCGACTGTCAATATAAATTTAACATTTAAATTAAAAATTCTTTTTTTACTTTTAAATTTAAATTTTTTAACTAAACTCCTTTTAATAACATAGTTTTTCGTTTTGTGCAGAGAAAAATATATTTTTTACCATAAGAAAAGAACAATTCTTCTTAAATATTTTGCCATTTTGGCCAGCTGCAAACAATTACTCACTGTTACGAATACAAGCAATGGTAGAATGTAACAGAGAAACGAAGAAAATGTTCTCCACCAACTACTGTTCTAAACAATAAAAGGCAAATATTATCATTACGTTCTAGTAATAGCAACAAAAACAATTGGCAATTGGTAATAATAAGCCTTGAAGAAGGAAAACAAGACAACCCAAGGCAAACGGAACATGTATGTAGGCACTTCCTTATTCATACACATATGCGAGCATTAGAGGGTTTTATTATTTAAACACTTGCAGCAAAATGGAGGCTACAATTTCGGTAAAAAAAAGCGAGATTAATGTAGAAAACAAAGAAAAAAACTGTAGCACATTCGACAACTCAATAAAAAATAAGCTTTATGATCGTATAACATGCAGCGTACAACACCTACACATGCACGCCAGCAAACAAATAAATATTTTTCACCAGACGCTGTGGAATTTTTAAAGGGCTGGGCAGATTCATACAATCAAACAAGGGTTTTGAAGCATTTCACACAGATCATACAAAAAGCAACTTCTACTACGTACTTTACAAGTATTTACAGAAATGTTTACTTCACATGTTTAACACTGATTTCTACTTGGTCTACCCGACCGGCCCCCCTTCACCCACCAATTACTGCCCAGTATCTACTCCCTACAGCTGATGGTATTTTTCATGTTGTGAAAGGAAAACAAATCCTCCGACAAATATTCTTCTGGAATACCGAAAACATTGTGAAAACTTTTTTTTAAAAAAAATATGGGTTGTGTTGTTTGTTTGTTCTTTTTTATATACTGAGAAAAGGGAAGGAAGCTTGCGTAAGATAATGAAAACAGTAGTTGCCAGTTTTTTTTTTTTTTTTTTCAAAACAGGATTGCCCTTTTCGTATGAACATTTGAAGTTAAGTGAAGGATTTTTTGTTTGGAGTTTGTCATTAACACCCTACATTCAATCAATGATTGGTCAAGATACAGAAATCACTTTCTAATTAGCTAAAAATGGAATTATATTCGGAAATAATATTTCCGAAAATAGTTATTCCAAAAATAGTATTTCCGAAATAGTATTTCCTAAATAGTATTTTCGAAATAGTATTCCTGAAATAATTATTCGGAAAATAATATTCCGAATAGGTATTTTCCGAATAGTATTCCGAAAATAGTATTTCGAAATAGTATTCCGAAATAGTATTCCGAAATAGTATTCGGCAATAAAATTCCGAAATAGTATTCCGAAAAGGAATGAAAACAAATTAAATTTACTCGATGTTGAAGACCGGATTGCCTTGAAGAGCATACTATTCCGTTAGGGTTAAATTTTTAACTTCTGGTTGACACATCTTTGCCATCTCGATTGTTTTATGTAGAAGTGATTTCTATCCTTTGGTTCTAACCGTTGGCTGGATACATGCTTTCAATGTATTCTAGGCGTCAACGACTTCCCATCGATGCAGTTTCTGGTAAAATCGTAATAAACTTTGAAACAATTCGACGATTTTTTTTTTTTTGTACGACCAACACTAAGGTTATGGCAAATGGGAGTAGTGTTTGTGGACCTACCTTTGCAGGTATTTCAATTTTTTTACGGCCAACACTGGCACCCTATGAGAATGAACAGTAAGAGTAAAAGAAATAATTTCTCTACTATTATCTACCTAGAGAGGGAGGAAATAGTAGGAATCAATGGTTAGTAAGGTTCCCTACCACTACAGCACATGCTCAGAGGGTGTTTCCTCTAAGCAACGACAACGAACCTAGGATCTGCTACAGCAAATCAATCTCAGGGACAACAATAGTTTAACGAAACAGAAACAAATCAGAATAACAACCAACTGGAACTTATGGCAACAACAGTAGTTAACCACATAAGATGGAAAATTCTTTGTGGAAGTGATACGATCCCAAGCGAAGAGAGAGTATACAGTTGAGTAGAGGACATATGGTGAAATATTCAGAATTATTAAAGAAACTCTAGAGTTTTGTTTCAAGCGAACGTTTTTTGCATCGAAAGGTGTGCGCAATAAACTTGGATACGAAGTACAGAAGGCGCAAAATAGCTATTTTGACTGACATTCATTCAGCCATCAAGGCACCCTGAGTTGAAAACGAAGAACTAAATAAGCATGATGGAGAGGTGGAAACCAGATCATGTGGGAATTTGCGGAAATGAACAAGCAAATCAGTTTGCGGGAAGAGTAGTTTCTATGCCGCTAATAAAACAGAAGCTTTCTTTACAATAATAAATATGGCCTGATAGGTTATATTCGGCAAAAGGAGGAGAAGCGTTAACTTTTCTTAAGACAAACGTTTTCATAGAAAAATCATCCTCAGCTATGAGGCGTATTTCTAAATAAGTGGGTATGAGCTCCAACAAAATTCTCCACATGAGATCAAAAAGCATCGAATAAATCGCGAATAAGTCACTGTTTGGTGTGGACTTTTCCCTGGCAGTGTCATCGATTCAGATGTCTTTTAGAACGATGTTCACCAGTTTATAACTGCTAACGGCAAGCGCTGCAGATCAATGATTAGCGATTTTTTCGGTCTGAAAACGATAATCTACATAGGACGGTGCTATGTGCATGCCACAGCTCATGTTACAGGGGATATTCTACACTAGAGATTTAGGGCAAGCCATCTCAGCTGAACAGGCCGTACTATTGACCCTGTTAAACTTTTTTCAGTTGTGCTCCGCTCAGATTCCGCACATATAGTGTGCATCAATAAGCCTTTTAAATGACAAACAAATTTCTATGATATCCCTCTCCTATGTGCACTTTGTTTTTTTTAAATTTAAAAATAGGAAACGCTTAATGAAAGACCCCATTTAAAGCTTTATAAGTGTTTATAGGTATCCTTTTATAGGGTTTCACAAAGCCAAACAGTATTCGCTTTAAACAAAATTTTCTTTTTACTTTCCGCAACCAATTCAAGGGTAAAATATTATTATTTGGTGGGTGTGAACAGAGGTTGTGCCTTGTGGTGTTTTTGTTGTAACAATTGATTTACAATAATTTAGGATTTGTTTCAGTTTTACAAATAAAAATAAAAGAACACATTTTTAGAAAACATGTTGTTTTCTTTCTTCGGTAATGTCTGCCAGTTGCTGGCAACCTTTTGTTGTTTAAAACAATACTTTCTGCTGTAAAAGTGTACACGCTTTTTTTTTTAAATGCTTAAATGAGTTTTTGATAAGAATTCATTACACTTTCCTTTTCTTTACACTTTTTCTTACATTTGAGAAATTTTGTAAGATTTCTTTTGCTTAATTTGCTTCAGAAAAATTTAAAAACGTTCTCCTTGGCCCTTTCTCAAAATGTACCACTTGGGAGGTTTTTTTCATCTCACTGCGGCAGCTGTACATAGTACCTCTAGCTGTCAACCCTGTAGTAGAAATGCTGAACAGCTTTGTTTCGCTGTATTTTAAACCGAGTACTGTCCGATAAAAATAATCCCCATAGTCTAGCAGTTAGTAGGTAAACATATTAGACAGGAGTCTGCTGTTCCACCCCTGGCTTAGCCATATCGAGGAGTAAAACAAAATATGAAAACCTATTCCTTTAAGAAACTTCCTCTCAGCAGTCTTCGGGCAAAAACTGCAAAACCAAGAATGAAAGTAGGTTCAGATATCCTAAAACCCAGGTATGTGGTATGATCATACCATCTCTACCCCCAAGATCTAGTGGAGACAATGAGACTTGTTGTGTTTGTAGCCAATTGTTTTGCCAACATGTCTGGTGGTAGCCAATGAAGGATAGTGAACCATGCTCTACATAAGAACGGTCACCTGTTACGGTGATCCCCACCAACCTCAGAATAAGTTCAAACCCGGTTGATGATTCTTTTTGTTTCAAGGTTATATTAAATGTTCGATAGAATCCAGGCGATGTTAATATCGAATAGATTAGAAAGAAAGAGAATATTTGCTCCAGGTACTAGACATTTGGCTACAGGGCCATACATTATTAATGAAAGCCTTGGGGAATCGAAAAGTGAAATTGTTTTCCATTAAACTGAAATCAACATTCAGGGAAGGCTCCCTACTCAAACAGCCATGTCTGATTGAATTTGGAAAATGGGTTGCTGGATGAAGGACAAATTGATGTTGGATGGATTATCGTATTTTAATAACCCACAAGCTTAACTGAGTGTCAGTTAGATATTGACGGAAAATGGTTTGTTAGCTGAGAGACAAATTTGTGGCGCATTATTTGATTCGAAATCCCCTAGTTGGCATACTAACACACAAGATTATTAAGACACTAGAATATTGTCTCTTGTGGGATTTATGGGAAATTTATTTCCAAAACAAAGACAATTGGTCGGAAATTGTATGAGAATGTTATACATATTCGGTCGCGGAGAAGGACCAAGAGTGCCCGGTATACGCAAGTTTATTGCTAAAGTTCGTGAAACTGGTTTCCATGTTGACGCGTTAAGACGGGAGCATGCTCGTACACTGCATGCATCCGAAAATATCGAAAGTGTGGCTGAGAGTATACGTAACATCAACATCAACTCATCATCGGCCTCCAGAATTGAACATTTCACGCATCAGTGTACGTCGAATTTTGTGCAAATGCGCAGTTGACCCCTTACAAAATTTAATTGTTTCAACAGTTCAATCCAAGTGACCATGTGCATTGTTTTCGCTGCGCTAGATAGGCTAACGAAAAACTGCGCAATAAAGTCATTTTCATCTTGATGGGTACGGGAGAGCATCGCAATGCCACTATTTTTCATAAAAGTGTCCAGCTGCTTGCGTATGCTGACGACATTGACATCATAGGGCGTATCAAGCGAGATGTTACTGCTGCCTTTAGTGCTATTGAAAGGGAGTCTACCAAGAAGGGTCTGGCAGTAAATGAGGGCAAAACAAAATATATGTTACCGACAAATAGTAGAGAAGTGCAGCGTACTGATTCTCAGATTACGGCCGATAACTATACTTTTGATGTAGACAAGGATTTTCACCAAAAATGATGTCAGTCTGGAGATCAAGCGTAGAATCACTCTTGCCAACAGATGCTACTATGGCTTTAATAGGCAATTGAGTAACAGAGACCTCTCTCGTGCTACGAAACTAATACTCTACAAGACGTTCATCATACCCATGCTTTTTTATGGCGCAGAGGCATGGACCTTATTAAGCACCGGTGTAGCAGCCTTGAGAGTATTCGAAAGAAAAATCCTACGTAAAATTTTCGGTCCAGTGCGAGTTGGCGAAGATTTCTGGATCAGATACAATAGTGAGCTGATGAGCTCCTCAACGACATAAACGTTGTGCAGCGTATTAATATCTAGCGGCTACGCTGGCTCGTCCATGTCGTTCGAATGGAAGAGTATGCTCCGGCGAAACGGGTATTTGATGCGGGGATCTTCGGAAGTCGGCAAAGAGGACGATCTTGTATCCGTTGGAAGGATCAAATCCAGGAAGCCCTGTCATCGATTGGTGTGACCAACTGGCGTAGGCACGCAAGAAGCAGAAGCGCCTGGAAGGATGTGTTGCAGCAGGCCGAAATCCGTTAATCGAATTGCTATGGCCAATTAAGTAAGTAAGTAAGGGTACGTTAATAAGCAAAATTACTGTATTTGGAGCTCAGATCATCCACAAATTGTCTTACAGAAGCCAATGTAACCATTACGAGTGACTGTTTGGTGGGGCTTCAGGACGGCCCAACCACTGCGGACAATGGAGACACCTATCGCACCAAGATAGTAGATTTTTTTGTAAACGATGTTTGATTCCAACAGGCTGGTGCAACTTGCTACACATCTCATGCCACAATCGCTTTATTGCGTCAAACGTATGATGGCCGTGGAATTAGCCGAAATGCTGATGTCAATTGGCTGCCAAAAAGCTGCGATTATCCATAGTTGGACTATTTTCTGTGGAGCGCTGTTTAAGAAAAGTGTTATGCCGACAAAGCAGAGACAAATGAGTATTTGAAGGACAACATTTGTGATGGGATTGCCGAGATACGTCTCCATTTACACAAAAAAGTGCACGAAAATTTGTTTGATCAAATGAGATACTGTGAGGCCATTCATTTCCAATTAATTTTGAAAAATTTCAAAACGGTTTTGTTTGGTTTCATTTCATAGCAACAAGAGGTTTTTCAGTCGAATATTTTTTTTTTAAATTTAAAAGTATAAAGCGCTAAATGAAGAACCCTATAATTTTTCAATATTAACAAATTTTTATTGATCGTAAAATTTGCTTGCAACATCATTGTCAACTGTTGCAAATAGCCAGACTAACCAGAACTAATAAAATATGCTTTTTTTTCCAGCCGACTTCAGTCATTGCCATTTAAGCTGCTGTATTCATGATAAAATTTCTGGTTGCCGGGAAACAATTAAAAAAAAAGAGAATTCCATTAAATTCAATATACCAATGACCTACAGCAACAGTAACCAGCCATAAAACAAAAGCAAAAAAAAAAGAGAAAAAATATTAAAAAAAAAATTCACATTTTACCAATGCAACACAACCGCACAACACTTGTAGGTAGGTGAGCAAACCACCAAAAAAAAATTCAAAAAAAAAAAACAATTTCACCGGAATAATAATAAAAAACGTTAAACTAAGCGATTTAAATGTTTAAATACGATGAAATAGTAAAAACCAGAAGAAAAAAAATGCTGCATGCAACATAAGTTTCCGGCACAATTTAACAAAAAATCCACTTCTACGGCCACCATTACTCACTTTATCGTTTGCAACGAATGCCTGACTTTTGTAACATGGGATGCACGTTGTTATTTTCATGTCAAATTTAAAACAACAACAACATCCATCCAACCAGTAGTCCATTTTACGCCACGTTGCAAAGGTGTTGCTTTATTTCATACGGCAAAAGAGGTGGTATGGAGGGCGGGCATAGTCTTTCCATCATCGTCTAGAGCTCTGTAAACTCAGTACTGGATTATGTTGTAGGTAGCAGTAATGTAGTGTAGTAGTTGTTGGTGGTGGAAAAAAAAACAAGAGAAATTAAATCAACACCGACACTTGCAACCTTTTTTTTATTGCCACTATTACTGCAACGTTCTGCACTGATAAAGTCCAATTGTTTTACAACTACTTTAGCATGCTTTACACCGGGTAGCACATATTTTGTGCGGTTAACATGATTTAAAAAGCAAAAAAGAAAACAACAACAAAAAACAAACAGCAATAGATTTTGAACAGGAACGTTGAACGTAGCTCATATCTAGTCATAGCATAAGTAATCATTATCTTGTAAAACTAGCTCCTAAAAGAGCCTTCTTAAGTGCTTAAGGCTATCTGAAAAGTCTACTCCATGGACGATTGTATTTGCAACTCTGCAACTTTACAGGGTGTAAGTAAGTCCTTATCCAAGTACACTTTCCAAATGGCCATGCCTTGCTGTTGTTTACCAGAGAAATAAGCCGTGGCTCCTAATCACACTCCATTGATTAGGGTTCGACCTTTGGAGATAGGAATGAAAAGGATTAACAAGAATTACACTCGCCAACTTAATTGATCCTTACAACCCTTTAGTCCGAGCTACAACCTAGTTGCTTACACCACCTATACCGCGTGAGTGTTAATTTTATGCATGAATGGCAGGACCTGCTCCTTAAAGTTGTCTTCGTACGACAGATTTCAAAAACTTTTCATGGCAATTTTATTCATTCATGAGTAGGCACTTGAAACGTAGCAGATCCTCAGCGTATAATTTATCTCAGTTTTAAGTGAGGACACTAACCATATGGACCAATGACATTGGAAGACTATGTAACACAGTTCTTATCTAGTCTGTCAGTCGCTGACAGGGAGACTGACCACATTGAACGCGTGACTAATCATTCAAACGACGATAAGATTGGAATCTGTTATCATCTCGTCTACGTATACACTACACTACTTTAGTCAGAACTACAACCTAGTTGCTCACACCGCCCATATTGCGTATGTCTTCACTTTATCCATGAACGGCAGGACCTACTTCTTAAAGTTGGTTTCGAATGACAGATTTCAGAAACTTTCATGGCAATTTTATTTATTCATGAGGACACACTTGAAACGTATCGTATAAGTGAGGACATTAACCATATGGACCAATAGAGTCAGCCTGTCGGTCGCTGCAGAGATAGTGACCACATTGATCGCATAACTAATCATTCAAACAACGATAAAATCAGAATCTGTCATCATCTCGTCTAGGTACGCACTACAATGCCTACTCTGTGATGTTTGAATTCGAATATCATTTCCATGTAATGGACAGCACCTTACCTTACTGTTCTGTGTGTTGCAGAAAATTAGGCCTTTAGACTACTACAACGCTAATTATCCTGTCCATGCCTACTTACTTGCGTAAATGGGCATTACAACCCTTTAGAAAGATTTAGAACCTTAGCTACTCCCGTGTGTATTAATTTTATTCATGAGTGGCGGAACCTGCTGCTTAGAGTCAATGTGAGAAACTTTTCATGGCAATTTTATTTACTTTCAGAGTGTTTACCAGAAAACTGCGGAGCATATATTGCATTATGTTCGAGCTATCTTAACCAGGAAATTGAATCGCGGGCTTTCGCTTAATAATCCAGCACCCAACTTACTAAACTATGGCGATATGGTTCGCCAGAACACACCTACATCTATACTGTTATTACGATCGCCTTTAAAACTCACAAGACAAGACAGTATTCTAGTGTCTTAATAATTTTATGGGTGGGTAGAGTGCTAACCTGCACATCTGGAGGTTGCACACTAAATTTCCAACTGACACTCAGTCAAACTTGTGAATTATTAAAATATCATTAGCCGACATCAATTTGAAGCTCATCCAACAACCCATTTTCCAAATTTAAACACACAACACTGCAGGAGTAGAAATCATTCCTTGAGTGTTGGGCTCACTTTAAAGACAAACAATTTCTCTTTTCGTTTACCCAAGGACTCACGTCTAACAAGTTAACACACTACCTACTGGACTCTAGTGACTAGCCTATGGCGACATGAATCACAATTCGTACGTACAATAAATCTCCAGTGATAGAATGCAATTACGATTGCCATTAAAAATCACAAAGGACAACATTCGCGAGCCTTAATAGTCTTGTGGTTAGTATGCTAACCTGCTTATTTGGAGGTTTCACATACCCAATTTCCCAATTTTCTTTGGGAACGGCATTGACCAGCCCATCACCAGCCCCTGACGAAAGCTATCGATTGATTTTTTTATCACCTCATTTTGCTTGGAATTGATTATCTAGACACCCCTTGGCCATTTCTCAACCGGGGCGGAGATATTTATCACTCACCTCACGTCACATTAGATATTCTGCACTAGCAATTTGAAAACACAGACATTTCTCACTGTGATGATACAAAATGATCTTAAAACCTTCAATATTGTACGATTTGAGCCTGTTGGACTTTTTCTTTTGTGATCTGCTTAACTTGTTGGTGCATACGAATTAGCTTGTAACCACATACATACCCTCATGGAAATTGAATATTATGGATCTGCTTTACCAGAGAAGCCGTAGTAGACATTTGAATGATAACGGCATGCATAATGGCATCAATAGGTTGGTGATATCTCATACACTTACGTGCTTAATTGATCAGTACAATCCTTTAACCAGGATTACCACCGAGCTTCTCACACCACTTATGTTGTGCGTGTTAATTTTATCCACAAGTGGCAGGAGCTAAAATTTGAAGGAGACTTCGAACGATAAATTTTTGAGAAACTCTTTATGCCAATTTTATTTTTACTCTCTGAGTTTTTGTCATACTTTTCATATTTCATTATTGTCTGGACCCTCGTCTAATAAGCCTACACACTATCTACTAGACCATGGCGACTTCACATTCCTACTTTCCTTACTACAAATTGAATCGCACAATATGTTCGAGCTTGGCTTTTACCCCCGAACGCCTTTCTGATAGAATACCATCAATCGTCTGCCTTCATATAAACTTTCAACAGACGTCGGATATACGTTGCCCTGACAAGAATTTTGCCTGCAATATCCAGAAGAGATATTGGATGTCTCATTATATTTTACTTAGCTTTGGAGCTGCTCCGTTTGTTGAATCAGTAAACTCCTCTGATTAATGCAGTTAAAGAAAATCAGTTTTAAATACTTCGAATTAAAAAAGTCGCCTTAGTCTAATAAGTAGGATGGTTTTGGCTTATTAGATGAGAGTTCGTTGTTCAAATCCCAGCCAAAACATTTTCAATATTTCTTTCGACGACTTAACATCAGCAGATTTGTGGCAAAAAACTCTGAGAGTAAATAAAATTATCGTGTAAAGCTTGTCGCCGTAGTCTAGTAGGTAGTGTGTTGGCTTATTAGACGAAAGGCCAGGGTTCGAATCCCCGGTCAGACATCAAATACGAAATATGAAAAAAAATACCTCCTGCGGCGACTTCCCTCTAGCAGATTTCTGGCAAAAACTCTGAGAGTAAATAAAATTGCCATGAAAAGTTTCTCAAAAAAATCTGTCGTTCGGAGTCGACTTTAAACTGTAGGTCCCGCCCCACTCATGTATAAGATTAACACACACAACATAAGTGGTGTGAGAAGCTAGGCCGTAATCCTGACTGAAGGGTTGTAATGGCCAATTATGTGTGGTTCAAATCCCAGCCAAAAACATTTCAAATATTTCTTTCGACGACTTAACATCAGCAGATTTGTGGCAAAAACTCTGAGAGTAAATAAAATTATCGTGTAAAGCTTGTCGCCGTAGTCTAGTAGGTAGTGTGTTGGCTTATTAGACGAAAGGCCAGGGTTCGAATCCCCCGGTCAGACATCAAATACGAATATGAAAAAAATACCTCCTGCGCGACTTCCTCTCAGCAGATTTCTGGCAAAAACTCTGAGAGTAAATAAAATTGCCATGAAAAAGTTTCTCAAAAAAATCTGTTCGTTTCGGAGTCGACTTTTAAACTGTAGGTCCCGCCCCACCTCATGTATAAGATTAACACACACAACATAAGTGGGTGTGAGAAGCTAGGCCGTAATCCTGACTGAAGGGTTGTGAATGGCCAATTATGTATGTATGTTATGTATGAAAGCTTATCAGATCTGTCAAACGTAAGAGTCAACGTAAAATTGTAAGTCCCGCCACTTATGGATAAAGTACTATGCACTATGGGTGCTGTGAGAAGTTTGGCATTATGCCTGGATTTATATTTTCAATTGGTTGTTGAAATGCAGTTGTGGTCGCACTTAAATTCCAATTTTGATTTTAAGTTTTTACTTCAACAGAATTTTCCTAAGAGCAACTGCTGCACTAGCGTTATTTAATGCTTAACCGCAACTGTTTGCCATGCCGGGTAGAGCCATTAAATAACCTCAGAGGGTTTCTTCAGATTTTTTTTTTTTTTTTGAATATTTTTATTTCACCAGCTCATCCCCTCTTTAGTATGGCAGTTATTTTTATAGTTTGTGCTGCCAATGTCGGAAGTAAATTAAAATGTTACCCCCCCCCCAACCAGTTTTTTCCATCCAACACATACAATAACAGCTTTCGCTATTGAAAAACACTGGACACACGTTTTAAACTGAAGTTTTGCTCTTGNNACGGTACACAGCAGCTTTTGTTTTTCCATTTTTTTTTCGAAATTATTTTGCTGATGGTCATGTTTTAACGGTAATTCATGGTTGTGTTTATTTAAACGATTTATTCGATTTTCGCCTGTGTTGTTATTGTTGTTGTTTTTTTTTTCTCTTCTCGCTTTTATTATTTAATTTTCTTTTATTTAAGTTATCTGCCCTGCATTGCCCTTGTGTACGATTTTTGTGGCCACGTTTTTTTGTTTAATGTTCAGGTGTGGGAGACTGTATGGACTCAGGTGGATTAAGGTACAATCACAATACACCATCCTTTTAAAAGTGAGCGGGCCGNNNGGCACTAGGCGGCTAATATCGTACCAGCTCCGAACTTAGATAGGACCTATAGGTCGTATGTACGTATGCACGTTCTTTGATGAAAAAGACATGGAACCTATGCTATCCAGATGGATAGCAAAGGTTTTATATACCCATTCTGCAAAAACATACATAGGAAAGAGTCCAGGGATGCTTACTGGGTGATGTTTGTCCACAATTAATAAGAAGCCTGGTTACAGCCGAATAGCTAACATAACAATCTGAAATGGAACCGATTGCCAAGTATACGCATATGGTATAATCTTAAGGAGACTTTCTACGGCATCAATCAAAGATATCTTGAGATTGTAAGTTGTTTGTGCATGACCTAAGCCTCGGCCTGTCCAGAGTAGTATCATTTATAAGAAAAAGAAAACTTTCCAAATAAAAAAATATTTGACTGCTGGGTGAGATAATGTCACAGAAAAGGGAGTTGAAATATCCGGGAACATCACTAGATGAAAAATTAAAACAAAGAGCTCTTATGGAGTGCACCTCTGCGAAGGCTAAACGTGTGATAATGGCATGCAAAGGTTTGTACGGAGATCCGGAGGATCCAAACGATGGTATTAGAACAAGATGTAACCTTAATGACCAGGCCAATAATGAGCTAAGAGGCAATATTCTGGGCAGACAGAAGAAGTCTAAAAAGACCTCAATTGAAGTTGGACAAGATACAGTGACTAGATTGTGCTTGTGTAACAGGGGCAATGAAAATCTGTCCTACAATCGCATTGGAAGATCTGTTGGATTTAAGTTCAAAGCTTCAGAGGGTATGGCTAGATTAATTCACATTTATACGGAACTACATGATCTAAAGAATCAAATGGTTGACTGTTCAGAAACAGTAGACTCTGTGATTTTGGGAAGAGTGTCTCAGAGTGAAGTATTTCGTTACCTTGGGAAAACTCCAAGCGAAAGTGTACGCTGTCAAAAGAAGCAATCAAGCACACTCTCTCAAAATGGGGACGCTGAATCAACTGGCTAAGAGAAACAAGATTATCTTATGCTAAGTTCCAGATCATGTAGGAATTCTTGGCAAAGAGCTAAGAGAGGAGTTTGGATGGAAAGGAGCTCAGAGGCCGTCTGTGTTCTTATACATTACCATCATATTCCTATACGATCATCATGATATTACACTATCACACTCATAAATCTTCATTATACTCGTCACATTCTTACAAAATCACACTCATACATCAGCATCATATCCATACGTCATCATAATCATAAAACATCATACTTATACATCGTCATACTCATACAGCATTATCATACTCATACAAACAAAATGCACAAGGCAGAGCGCGATTGCACTAATGAAGTCCTAGTACCTCTTAGCCATCAGAACCTAATAATGAACCTTTGGAGAGCCTACATGTCGGCTCACGACACAGATTCATACCTTCAAACAAGTCCTCACCAAGGGTCTTCACAGAGGAGGTGTTCGACAGTTTCCAACTCCTAATCATCGCAACATATCCTGCAATAGTTCAGCTGAGATCTATTCCAGATCCTTGTCACCGACTTAATCTGGCAGTGCCCCGTAATAAATCCAATAATCAACTTTAAGCTGACCTTATCCAAGCCCAGTTGGCTGCTGTTCTAACATTGTCTATGGAAGGCCATAAACACCTAGAAACTTAACAACCCGATCCATTACTCTAACGCCTCTGCTCTTCCCCCTTACCCATCCATTTATACATCATTAATATACTCGTACATCATCGAACCCATACATCAACATCATCACACTCATACATCACCACACTCATACATCAGCATCATGCTCCTACATCATCACATACTCATACAACATCATCACACTCATACTTGAAAAGGTATGCTTGGAAGATAAAGACAGGCAAAGACTCTTCTTAAACCAAGTGGATTTAAGGAAATCAAAAGTTTTGTAGGGTCATGTATTAGAAGAGCCACTGTGGACTCGGTACACTTATTCAGAATGGAGGTTGCCACAAACCCAACTTGTAGAGTCTGTGGCGATGAGAACGAATCATCGGGGAACATATTCTTGGAACCTGTGTTAATAGAGGAAAGCAAAGTGCACTTAAAATATATGCAGGAGTGGGAACCAGGATTCTTGGTTTAAGAATGGGCAGGAAAAATTCAATCAGGCTCCCTTCGAGGAATTACTGGACAATGAAGGTTTGGATGTAAGCCAATGTATGGTCTATTCCACTTATGACTGAAGAATTGGCGCAGCACCGCCTGTGTAAACAGCTGCCTTAGAAATATTTCACTGTTGGTGTTAAAGGGTAATACGTGTAGTATACGAGGCAGTTAAACCTAACCTAGGCTAATATTATCACTGTTTATTCAATGTTAAATTGAAGACTACAAAAACAAAAAAAAAAAACAAAAAAAAAAAAACTACGAATTCTGTTTCCACTGGCCCAACAGTATTCTTATTCTGTACACTCCAGCAGTTTGTGCTGTAAACAATGCAAGCTGATTGTAAAAATGTAACACACACACACACACGCAGGTACAGGTCATGGTATGATTATTTTTGTTTTGTTTACACGTTTGCTAAATATTTGTTTGGATGTTACCAAGTTCTCGACCAATTCAACCAATTGTTGTTGCCAACAAAGTAATTATTTTTTTCTTTATTATTGTTGTCATTGCTGTTGTTGTTGTTGTTGTTGTTGTCGGTAATATGCCAATTGGCTTAAAGTGTTTAGTAAATACCGTTGTTTTTTTTTTTTTTTTTTTTTTGTTTGTTTTTGTATTTTATTCAGTTAATCTAGCCACAAATTCACACTGGCCCAGTGGCTGTTTAAAATTTTTATATCAGACAGTGAAGCTTGCTGGCTAGCTGACCGGCTGACCGGCTGACCGGCTGGCTGGCTGGCTGGCTGACTGGTGTTGCAGCATTATAATTTAAAATTAAAAAAAAAAAAAAAACTGTTTAAAATAATAATTAAAACATAACTTTATCATGTTCGTGGTTATCGTTGAAAATTTTTCTGAATCACAATTATTCACACCAACACAGCATACGTTTTAATGTTCATTACAGAGAGGATTTTAAATATTTAAAAAAAAAAAATTTTTTATGTTTTATTTGTTGTATTTGCATATTTTATTTAACATTTTAACCATTAACTTTATAATAATTTTTTTTACTTATTATGTACAGTTAATGGGAGATTATTAATGTAGTTTGTTGGCTATTAAAAGCATTTACGAATAAATTTTGTTGCATGCGATATATTTTTTTTTTACTTTTCCTTAAGTAGTTTATAGTGTTTGCCGTTGCTAATTAATGCATACGCATAGGTTAGTTGAGATTACAAGTTGTTAATAAGTTTAATCCTTGAACGTATTTATTTAAATTTATTTTAAAAATAAAATTATTATTTAAGCAACTCATTACTGGGCAAATAGTTTTTTTTAAAAAAGTTGCATGAAAGGAAAGCATTCGGTATGGTGTGCAGTCGCCATCCAAGTCCTAACTCAGACATCTGAAACCTAACAAAATATAAAAAAGAAAATATTTCAGCGATGAATTCCTTTCATCAGACAAAAATTGCCATGAAAAGTTTCTCGAAAACCTCTTCTACGGAGTGGACTTGAAATTGTAGGTCATGCCGCTTATGAATAAAATTAACACACACAGCATAAGTGGTATGAGAAACCTGACTGAAGGGTCGTAATAACCAATTATGTTTCGCGGCCATTAGACCTCTAAAGAATGCCTACGCCACGTCTAAAGATGTCCAAGAATGCCGAGAGTCCCTAAAGGAGATATCAACACACACACAGCATAAGTGGTATGATAAACTGGACCGTAAACCTGACTGAAGGATCGTAATGACCAATTGTGTTATGCGGCCATTAGACCTCTAAATAATGCCTACGCCACGTCTAAATATGTCCAAGAATGCCGAGAGTCTCTAAAGGAGATATCAACACGTTCGATGGTTATACTCATGTGGACTCATTTGGATTCCTTGTCAAAGCTAACATTGCAGAAAATTCATTCAAATTTCTACATGAGATTGGCATTCATTCCTCTGCAGAATGACAAACGAATAGTCTCGCATAAACTCCATTAATTGGCAATGGTAAGATGGGATAATGAACCCACTTGTAGAGACAGGCAGGATAGTCGATATCACCATACGAAATATTCTGATACCGAATTCGCACGGCGGCATTGCCCTTATTTCACTACTACTATTGAAAAGTACTACAAAAATCTAGTAATGCAACAGACTATCTGATATTCAATTGCTCTGAAAGGACACGAACATTCGTCTTTATTGTGTGATCTGGATCCATTAGTGAAGGGCATTTCCCAGGGTGATGTAAATCATTATCATGCAAGAATCTATCCAGAATCTGCGTTGCAAAACCAAGATCGAAAACGAGTTCAGGTATCGCTTACTCGATTATAACCTCTGTATTTCCATGATCTCCTGGTGCCCAGTCTCACTGCATCGTTCGCATTCACTTGTTGTGTCAACATGTCTTGTGCTAATGTGTTGTCTTGTATGTTGTAGTCCTAAGGACTAAGTGATGATAATATCACTACCATTCTCGTAATCCGCTTAAAATGGTTTTGATGATTACTTTTCCCCAAAGCCAATCATTAAACCGCGGTCCCATATGTATTTTAATGATTTCATGGGTTTTTGATGATTACTTTTCCCCAAAGCCAGTCATTAAACCGCGGTCCCGTATGATAACACGTATGAATTTAAATGATTTCATGGGCTGTGCTAGAGAAAAAATCAAACTCACAATCTCGCCAGCCAGTTCACATCGCCTTAGCGTTTATGATCATGCATTCAAATCGTTCGTGCAGAATATTCAATGTGACATGAGCTGCATGAGCAGATCATCGAATACAGACCAAAAAGAAATTAAAAATTATAGTGTAGACCTCGTCAATATCATTCTCAAAGAAATACGAACCACTAATGGTTCCATCCGAAAATCAACACCAAAAAGTGTTTTCTTCGAAATGGATTGGACGCTTTTGACTCTCGTATGGATTGGAATCGTTCTAAATTGCCCATTGTGTGTTCACATACTCCGAAATGGGGCTCTTGACTGAGAATGATTTTTTGATGGAAACTAGGCTCAGTTGCTAACTGCTCAAGAGCCTTAACAGTGAATACAAATCGTTGTCTAACAGGCTAAATAAATGACAACTAAACTGACAGATGTTGCTTCAACAAAATGGACGTTATCATGTATTTAAAATTCCTAATGGAGGACTTTACGCCATGGACAATAAATCTCTTTAGTGTGTACGATATGACATCTGACATCCAGATGATCAATTTACCCTCCATTTGTTTCCCTTTCTGTAATCCATTTTAGTCGTGCCACTTAAGCAGGTGATTGGTACGCTGTAGCAAGTCCTAGGATAATAGGGCTGCCATCTATCATTGCCTAGAAACAAATCCCCTTACTACATATATATTCCGTTAATAATATATGGGAGGTTTCGGACACCGGCTGAACGTTGCAAAGTTACCGTCCAAAACTGGATGGACAGTGCACGATAAGTCTGCTTAAACTCTAAAGAAGCACGCTCAGTATGGTCATTACGGGGCATTGTATTAAAGACAAGTAAGCGAAGGGCATTGCTCTTGGATAACTTGCTAAGGATTTCTGCTGAAGCTGCAAACATAAGATGGAATACATGCGGAAGGACTAAATATGCCATCAAACGTCTTTTGCCAAGTATGTGGGTCTGCTGAAGAGATGGAAACTGTTATCCACTTTCTTTTTCAATACCCATCTCTTGTGGGGAGTAGATTTAGATTATTTGGCTGAACATGCCTTGTCGGTTTAACTGAGTTACAAGCCATTGATATTATAGCATCAGGCTGGCTTCCAGCATAGAGTAATCATGCTTTTAATGTTCACCCCTGGTGCTGATCAACTTCTTTGCTGAGTTTGATGGAAGTTGGTCAGTACTTGTTTAAGTGCGGTTTGATAATCAAAGTTATCACTTCAACCCACCTATTTTAGATAAAGAATAGAAGGGGATTGTTTTTCACATGCCCGGCACTATGTCGTAGGAGAAGAAAGCATTTTGGTGCCTACTATATAAACGATAATGGTGGAGCTGACACTTATTGAAAGTGACAGTTTGAGATGCTTTATCAGAAGCTCTAAGTGGTTACGAGAACTAGTGGATAATGGAATACTGTGGTATCAGGTTTGGATACCTAACCTACCTACCTTTTACATGCATGCTGTGCCTTTGTTAGGTAACTAGCCTATCTTTTCCTCAATCAAACTGTCATGCATTTTAAATACTTGAGGCACTTTTAAATTAAATACGTATTCTTATGAAATTAAAAATTGCGTTGTGCTTTTAATTGAATATCCTTTTGCCATAGTGTTGGCCAAATTACCTTGAATTTCATGGAAAAAAAAACTTTCTCTTCTCAAGTTTACACGTATAAAACAAAAAGCAAAGCATTTCGAAAAACAAATGACAGTCTTATCACGTTTCCAAATTGTCATATACAAACATAGAAGAGTTGCAAATGCATTGCAATAAAAATAGAATTTTCCGAAACAGCAAATCATAAAAATATTTTTCACTACAACAACAACAACAACAACAACGGTGTCCTTTCTTGTCTACTGATACTACAACTAACTGCCACACGATAACAGTTAAAAAAAACGAACAAGAAACTTTAACTGCAAATAAATGAATGGAATGAACGGAATGAATGCAACAAGGCGAGCAATATAAATAGAAATGAAAGAAGAACAACAAAAACAAAAAAAAAAAATATGAAAAATAAAAATAATGGCAACATTGGATAGAAAATACCACAGAGACCACTTGACACAATGTTGCACGGAGTCACACGTAAAAGCAACATTAAAAAAAATGAAAAAAAAAACAAGCAACAACACCAACACAACAGCACAACGTCGGTGAAATGCTAAAAAATCATCAGGTAGTCGGGAAAAAAAACAACCAACACACTGACACCCTCCGCATATACGTATGGTACAAGCATACATATACAAGGACAAAGTGTTAAAAGATGTACAATTTCCGGTGGCAAATAAAAACTTCACGAAAGAAGAAAAAAAAATTAAAAAGTAAGAGAGAGAAAGAGAAAGATAGAGAAAGAGAGAGAGAGAAAGAGAGAGAGTGAAAAAACCAAAACAAATCATGGAAAAATAAATTGAACAAAGGAATGAAATGAAACAGATTTAAGCATAAAAAAAAAATTTTTTTAAGTTAAAGTATTAAAAAAAAAACATACACACACAAACCTCCGCACACATACAATCAAGTTAACTACCAACAACAGACATATTCCTTAGCAGCAGCAGCAGCAGCAGTAGAAGCAAAAGATGAATGATGCGCAAAAATTTCGCCAAACTATCGTTTAAGTATTGTGTTGTGTTGCGTTGTGTTGCCAAATCTATGGTATGGAGCAGAAGTAACTGAAAAAAAAATTTAAAGGCGAGATAGAAAGAAAACAAAAAAACAGCACGAGAGAGAGAAAAATAAACCGAAATGCTTGGTTAAATGTGTTTAGGGAGAAAATGGCCTTATCAGCATTTCCTGTCGAAAGTTTTTCAGAACAGACCGAAAACGAAAATAAAAAATAAAAACAAACAACAGAAAATGCATAAAAAATTTAAGAAATTTAATAGCAAAGCAGATAGAGAGAGAGCAGAGAAAAATGCATAGAAAATTAAACAACATAACGTTTATGTGGGTGCCATGTAGGATCATTTAATGCCCTATCAGAGAAGACAAAATATTCAAAACTATCATCGAAGCCAGCGTAAAGCTTGCTTGAAAGTAATTTAAGTTAAGAATGCAGATGATATGGTTGTAATGGCAAAAGAAGAATTTCGAACGCCACCTTGAGACATCATTACGCGCTTGAAATCCAATGAAACTGCACAAATACCATGTCACGCTTTCTAGGAGTATGTTGACTTTGAGCTTTGAGCACATATGCTTAAAATAAAAACTCCATAAGAAAAAATCCAACAGGGTCTAATCATGCGATCACGGTGGCTGTTTTACATCACCTCCATGTGAGATGACCATGTCTTTAAATCGTGGCTTGTTTCGTGAGCGATGAGAAACATAGCGCCGTCCCTGGGAAACTGCATGTTGTTAGTGTCCAGATTCCAATTCAGTTCAAAAGCAATTCGTAATCATCGACATGTAGTGCTCGTCATTGACAGCGTTGCATCGTTATTAACGAAATAGGAACCAATGATGGCAAAGCCATGAATTGTGAGGCACCTAACGCCGTCCTATTGAAGCCACATATCGTTGGTATGTAGAGCAACAGAAGTAGGTAATTATCGTCTAATAGGGGCCTCCACTAAAGTAACAGCCAATTGAGATAAGTACAGTACCCGGAGGTCCAGTTGACCCTTTGTACAACGTCCTAAGAGCGAGAGGCTAATAGGGGAGATAGGGAAAAAGGAAAGGAAGTAGAAAAAAGAGACTAAGGAAGCGAAGGAATAACGCAGATTAAAAAGACACACAAGAGAGCTCGACGACACTATTGAAGTCCTAGCAATTCTCAACCATCTCAAACTAATAATGAATCTATGGAGAGCCTTGACGTCGGCTCTCGACATTCAAAAATTCAAAATTCAAATCCTCAAAAAGGGTTTTCAACCTCAATCTACTAAGGGCTGGACAGTAACAGAGGAGGTGTTCGATAATCTCCAATTCCTCCTCATCGCAACATACCCTGCAATGGTCCGACTATCAGCGATCTAATGTCACAGCTAACCTGTTTTCACACTGTCTCCCCAACGTCTTAGTTCTATCCCCCTGAACCACCCATTGATAAGGCCGTAGAGGTGGCAGACTAACTATCACATCGCCCTCAAAATGTGAAGCTAATCTAGCAAGAGCATTACCGAGTATTCCAGGAAGCCAGAATTCGGTGTGGTCCAAAAGTCCTCAACGACTCCTTGTACTCGTGAATGAGCCGTGATTTGCACCAGACCGACGCAATGGCCCTTAAGGCAGCCTGACTGTCAACGAAGATCATATAAGATTCCCAATCCGAAGTAGGCCTACCAGCTTATTAACTCTTAGTCGCCTTTGTTTACTGTGTAGAAAATTTAAAACAACACCTTGAGACATCATTTCAAAGATAAGGTAAAAATGTACTGCCAACGTTGTGCAGATGATATAGTTCAGCTATTGGGTCCATTTAACCAAAATGTTAATGGATGGATGATAACAATTCACATACATTCCGAAAAACGCACTGTTTGGTATGGATTTAGGGCTGGCAGCATCACTGGTCCACATTTTTTTGCAAGCAACATTTGATAGGACGTCGTCATTCATGCTACATTGGAGGCAGCTTTCAAACAGGCCTTAAGCTTATAATTCCTAGCTACATGGCAGAGGGATTGAAAATGAATTCGGGCAAGGCCACAATGTATTGTTAACGCAAAGAAATCAATTCCTTAAAAGGAAGAATATATGACTCATGGATTTGATAAGAACACAGAAAATGGAAGTAAATTCAAGGCCATACGTGTTGTATCAATATTCTTACCCTTCAGTCAGGATTACGACCTAGGTTGTCGTAATAATATGCTGAAAGGAAATGTCGGACATGTCCTGGATGTATATCATGATAGTTAAACCCGATAGCTTAATGGGTTTGGACAATATAGAGAATAAAATGACAACCTTATGCTGCACTGCAGGCTCGGTTGGATTTAAGTACGTTGTTCAAGGTAGAGAATACTAGAGCATCGGAAACTATGCTTAGTTTAAGCGGAGACAAGTCTAACTCAAGATTCATCAGAGGATTTCGTGATGCAATAAATCGAGTGGTGGAGAGCTCTCTCCCTAATTTTCCTCTGGACAGAGCTAGTATACTCCACGATCTTAAGAAATACTTTTCAACGAGACTTTGTAACAGAATTGAATGGAGTAAACTACATGCTACATACTCTATGAAAAGAGGGATCATTCTGTGCTATATGGATGGATTTAGTTAGCTTAGGTCAGAAGCGTAACCTCGCATGTTCCATTCATCGAAAGCTCTGCTCGATTCAATTCGTACAAAATTTGATAGGACATAACGAACCTTCTCTGACATTTAGACGACTATCTGAGTACTCAGCTTTTACGAGATTAACTCGCTGAATTAGCAAGACAGGGAAGGTATCCTTCTGGTGGATCCCAGGCAGAAGAACTTGAGAAGGGACTACCCTCGCCGCATAGTGAAACCATAATCTTACTGGGGGTGGGAAAGGAAATTTAAATGAGTGTAATGAGCGAATCAAATGTTAATGAGAGGTAAAGATTCTTGTCAAATTTTGCTTCATTCTTTATTATTGCTGGGGAAATTATAATAGAAAGAGATTTGAGTCATGCATTGCACTGCTTAGGAACACCCTGAGTTTATTGAATAGCCTTTTGACAGGACATTGTCGATTCAAAATACATTTGTTTGGAATAGGTATCCTATGGAACTCCATATGCAGACTCTGTACGAGTCTAGGAGAAGTAGTCATCAGCTCATATGCTTGGTTGCAGATCAAATGCTGGAAAAGAATTGCCCTTTTTGACCTCCAGCTTAACGTTGACTCCGAACGACAGATTTTTGAGACACTTTTCATGGCAGGTTTTTATTTACTTTCAGAGTTTTTCTTAGGAATTTGCTGAGAGGAAGTTGCCGAAAAAAAATTTTTTTTACATCGTTTTTGTTGGAAATGTCTGACCTGGGGTTTGAACCATGGCCTCACGTCAAATAAGCCAACACACGACTTAATAGACTACGGCTACTTCATTTTATTAGCTTTACTCTAGGAATTTATGCGGCGATTTTCGCGTAAATGCATTACAAATACTAACATGTGAGTACTGAAATCCAAGCAATAGGCTAGCATTGACCCCTTGATCTCCTTAAAAGTTCTATAGAAACGTATCAGCCAAAGGGGGTTTTTCACATTAGAGATGGTAGCACCATTCTCCTCGGAATTGCTCATCTCATATCTTATTTCTTATTAGCTGGGCTTCGTTCAATACTTTAGTGCAGATCAACGCAGTTTTTTTTCCTCCTAGGCCAGCAGTATTACTTCAATTGCATTATCAACCGTCAGTAGCATGTACAATCTGAGGATTCATTACCATCATTATGTTCGATTGCCTTCTGTCTGACATCTTTCGTTGATTTCATGAAGGCAAAATCCATATTTACTCACAAAGATTTGATGAACAGAACACAGACTAATAAGCTGATGTCACTGTGATCATGGAATTATGTTTGGGGATAGTAGGTGGTATGTTGGCTTATTAGACAAGAACCCGGAGCCCATACAAAACGAAATAAAAGTTCGGCCACTTCTTCATAACAGTCTTCTGGCAAAGCTCTGAGAGTAAATAAAATTCAAATGAAAAGTTCCTCCAAAAATCTGCCATTCGGAGTCAACGTTAAACTGTAGGATACGCCATTCATTGATGAAATTAACACATACAACATGGATGGCGTGAGAAGATAGGTTGTAGTTCTGACTAAATGGTAGAAATCTCCCGATATGGCCAAATGGCGAAATCGGTTGGTCTCTTGAGCAGAAAGCTCCTGAGTGGACAGTGCTAACGTATTGCAATCATCCCTGGCAGGATGTTTGTTTAAGTTGTTTGGTTGGTTGGGTTGGTTTATTGAGCAGGAAGCTTCTAAGTGGACTTTCTGTTGACAAGACACTGTCCAACGTATTGCAATCATTCCTGGCAGGATGACAAGACACTGTCCAACGTATTGCAATCATCCCTGGCAGGATGTTTGTTAAAGTTGGTTGGTTGGTTGGGTTGGTTTATTGAGCAGTAAGCTTCTAAGTGGACTTTCTGTTGATAAGACACTGTCCAGTCCAACGTATTACAAATCATCCCTTTCAGGATGTTTGTTAAAGTTGGTTGGTTGGTTGGGTTGGTTTATTGAGCAGGAAGCTTCTAAGTGGACTTTCTGTTGATAAGACACTGTCCAGTCCAACGTATTGCAAATCATCCCTGGCAGGATGTTTGTTAAAGTTTTGGGCTCTTTTAATGCCTATTAAAGCCACAGTGTTTAAACCAGTCCATCATAAAGTATTCTAAGCTATCTTGGCCAATATTTGTTGTCACTAATCAATCACTTATCAATTTCCAAGCTTAACAATCATACAAAAGCCTTTTCAAACAGTTGGAAACCGACATCATCTCCTGTCGATCTAACCTCAAAATTTCTTTTGCCAAAATATCATACATTTTTTTTGGCCATAATTTTGGCAAATGTTTTCACCATTGTCTTTAAATTCCAAATTGTAGTGATGATGCTGATGATGATGATGGATGATGACTGATGATGATGATGATGTTGGTGTGGGTGGGTGGTCGGTGGCAGTTAGTTTAAATAAAAACCAGGAAATATTTCAACATTTTCTTTTGCAGAACAGAAACCCAAGAAGAATCAAATTTTTTATGACTGTTGCTGGCTGTTGTTGTTGTTGTTGTGTAATGACGCACATTTAGATAAGAAGTTAAAAAAAAAGATGAAGGAGAAATAAAGAAAAAATAAAGAAAATAAATAACAAAATAGCAACAGAGCAACACCAGTAGCAATAGCAATAGCAATAGCAACAGCAACAGTAACAGCAACATATTTCAAGAGTTAAAATCATAAAAAGAAAACAACCCGGACAAGATGTTTTACAATCATTTTTGTTTTTTTTTTTTTTGTTTTTTTTAATATAAAATCTGATTTAAAAACTTCAATGTTAAATAACTACTTTCACGGGCTGGACTAGTTTGTTCTTAAGCTAAAAAGTCTTTTAATTTGCATCATAACAGAGGAAGACAAGTGAACAACATACTACTCAAGATTGTGTGAAAGTACTATGCTACACTATGCTACTATGCTTCCCTAGCTTAGCAGATTGTTTTTCAAAGTGGCATTTAAAAAATAAAGTTTTGAAGTGATCGCCATTTCTTTTTTCTTTTGAGTAGTAATCCGAGACATATGTTTACTCATAGGCTTTTAAGAGTTTTATGACGTAAACATTCATGCTACCTTCTTAAAATCCAATGGCACGCCTTCTAAGAGTATGATGACTTTGAGCATATTCACATTCAGTTGCGGCTTAAAAGAAAAACCGCACAAGAAAAAATCCACCAGGGTCCAATCGTGTGATCACGATGACTGTTTTACATCACCTCCACATAGGATGACCATGTCCTTAAATCGTGGCTTGTAGCATGAGCTAAGAGAAACAGAGCGCCGTCCTATGGAAACCGCATGCCATTAGTGTCCAGATTATCCAATCCAGTTCAAAATGAATTCATAATCATCGAAATGCTCGTCATCGGCAGTGTTGTATCGTTGTCAATGAAATATCAACCAATGATGCTAACGTCATGAATTATGAGGCATCTAACGCCGTCCTATTGAAGCCACATATCGTTGGTGTGTAGAGCACTAGAAGTAGGTAATCTGAACGACAGTTTTGTTGAAGATGTCTGGCCTAGGGCTTGAATCGTGGCCACAAGTCTAATAAACCAAAACACTGCACACTAAACTAAGGCGACTAAGAGTTAATAAGCTAGTTGGCCTATTTTCTACTGGGAATTTTACATGACCTTCGTTGATAATTAGGCAGCCCTAAGGGCCATTGCGTTGGTCTGGTGCAAATCATGGCTCGTTCGCGACCGAATTCTGGCTTCCGGGTCATAGGGAAATACACGGTAATGAGACGGCGGATGCTCTCGCTAGATTAGCTTCACTTTTTGAGGGCGATATGATAGTTGGTCGAGGTCATACAATCTGCCAACTCTACGACCTTAATCAATGGGTGGGTCAAGGTTAAAGAGCTGAGGCGTTGTGGGAATGGATTGGGTTGTTGCCTGCTATAGACAGTGTGAGAACAGGTTAGCTGCTGGGCTCGGAAAAGGCTACTTTATGGTCAGTTATTGGGTTTATTACGGCGTATTGCGACATTAGATCGCTGACAGGCGGACCATTGCAGGGTATTTTGCAATGAGGAGGAATTGGAGATTATCAAACATCTACTCTGTAACTGTCCAGCCCTTTGTAGGTTCAGGTTGAAGACTCTTGGCAAGGGCTTCTTTGAGGTTTTGAATTTTAGGCCGCGTGCCGACATCAAGGCTCTCCATTCAGATTCACTATTAGTTTGAGATGACTGAGAAGGACTGCTAGGACTTCAATAGTGTAGTCGAGCTCTCTTGTGTGTCTTTTTAATCTGCGTAATTCCTTGGCTTCTCTTTTTCCTACTTCCTCTCCTTTTTCCCTATCTCCCTTATTATCTTCGCCCCTTTAGGACGTTGTACAATGAGGCAACTGGACCTCCGGGTACTATACTTGTCTCAATTGGCTTTAACTTTAGTGGAAGCCCCTATTGGACGATTATAAATCAACACATGCAACATGAGTGCTGTGAGAAACTGGGGTTGTTGATTTACATGGAAAAATCAATAAGTCCGGGAACACTGAAAGCCAAAATTAAAGCCTCCATTGGCACCATTTGAGCTGTAGTGGAAAAATAGTTCAAGATTGGACTGATTGACCATATTCCCCAATTTTTTTTTTTTTTTTTTTGCAATCTGAATGAATATAATAAGTACCAGCAATTAAATAACTGTATACTGTACAGTTATAGTATTGTTATCTGTTTCCTTAAATT
>QOCX01001142.1:0-11671 GCA_005959815.1 Sarcophaga bullata | reverse complement strand
TGGTCATGGCAATTTTTTTTTTAAGCGAAACAATGCTTGTTGAGCAGCAGGATTTTCTCTGAAAATCTCGTTAATTTATTCGGACAGCGAATAAATTCCTAACGATTAAGTTCCATAGTTTTCACAAACGTCCTTGTCCATGAATGCCAAGGATTTCTTTGAGAAATCGTATCTTCCACACGTAACTCTTGACTGAAAATAGCCCTAAGTTAAGTAACAGGATGGACTGTGCTACATTTAATAAGAATTCTGATATTAGACCTCCTTCTAAGCTGTTTGTTGAGTGGTGGGATTTTCTTCGAAAATGTTTTGATTTAATCAGATTTAGTTCCTAATAACGAACGTGGGTTCCACGTCCGTCCTTGTCCATGAATGCCAATGATTTCTCAGGGAACTCTTACATGGATTCTGGGTCACAGTGAAATTGTTGGAAATTGAATTGCTGATGGGCTGGCCAGAGCCAATACGACATTTAAAATCTTCGACATGTTACAAGGCATACGTATTCCAACTGTTCAATCTTGTTGGCAGCAATAGAATGCCTAGACACGTATGTATAAATAAGAAGAAAACTGAATTACTTTTTTTTTAATCGCATGGCCATCCACAGCATTGCTACTTACAGACCACTGTCCTTTTGAAAGGCATATCGAAAGACTCGGCAAAAGACTCCTGCAGGTGTCATGGATCTGAGAACGAGACAGTCTTTCGCTGCAAGTATCAGTGTCCTGCCCTTGTCATGAAGAGTCGTAGATATTTTTAAACTCTTACCTTCTGACATCTCTGACCGAGCTCTTAAATATAAAAATTCCTACAATAACAGGATTTATTTTGGACTCAGGATGGTTTCCTTTAGTGAATGTTATAATTGCCGGATAGAGTAGATTGTGGTATCATAATGGGCCTAAATGATGGCCTAAGTGTAATCTCTTTTGCCACCTTGCTTACCTAAGCTAAACATGAAAGATCCCAGTACGCCCAACTCTAACCATTCGCATGTTGCAGCAGAGCTATACTGAAGCTATTATCATATTATGTAGTAGCCGCAGTTTAGTAGGTAGTGTGTTGGCTTATTAACATGGTTCAAACAAAAGGTCAGACATTTCAAACAAAACGATTAAAAAAAATATTTCTTCAGCGACTGCCTCTCAGCAGATTTCTGTCAAAAACTCGGAGAGTAAAATAAAATTGCCATGAAAAGTTTCTTAAAAATCTCTTTCGAAGTCGACTTTAAACTGTAGGTCCTGCCACTCATGTTTTAAATTAACACACACAACATAAATGGTGTGAGTAATTAGGCCTTTGGAATTGCAACTCCTATCTGAACAGATTGTTCAAACCCAGGAATTATTGACCACACGTAGTATACTTGCTTGCCTTACACACAATCAGTATCAATACGGGACCCATTTAAGCTGGACTTAAGATGACTGATAACTTAATCAAATCTACTGCTTCTTCATATTAAATTCGAAGACTAAAATGATTGTGCTGACGATTTCCCTTCCATTAAAGCCAAAAGTCGCCGTAGTTTAGTAGGTAGTGTGTTGGCTTATTAGACGAAAGGCCAGAATTCGAATCCGGTCAGACATCAAAAACGAAATATGAAAAAAATATTTCTTCGGCGACTTCCTCTCAGCAGATTTCTGGCAAAAACTCTGAGAGTAAATAAAAATTGCCATGAAAAGTTTCTCAAAAAAATCTGTCGTTCGGAGTTGACTTTAAACTGAAGGTCCCGGTCCCGCCACTCATGTATAAATTAGCACAACACAACATAAGTGGTGTGAGAAGCTATGCCGTAATCCTGACTGAAGGGTTGTAATGGCCAATTATGTATGTATGTAGTAAAGCCAAAATAACTGTTCGTTTCTCATTTGAAAAAATTTTTCCCTTGTGCAAGACTTTGCCAACACATATGCTTTTTCCCCTTCCCCAATATTTAAATATAAACTTTGTTGTTGTTGTTAAAATTTAAATAACATCTTGTAGGTGTTGTTTGCTATTTTCAAAGAGTATGAGTGTGTGCACATACATAACACATGCTCTCCTCATCCATTCAATTTCAATGTTATTGTTGAGTTTTTTTCGTTCTTTTGTTTGTTGTTGTTGTTGTTTTTGTTAATGCATACATATTTCTATTTGTAATCAACACTCACCAGCACATACACCTACAAAAAACGAAACACGTCCCTGAAAGTTTGTTGTTCTCATATGTACGTGTGTGTGTGTGTGCTCCTAACAACAAGTAACAACAAAATCGTGAGTAAAAAATTGTGTTTAAATTTGAACATGAATTTTCCCAAAAAATAAAGTTGTATTCTACACGTACGACTATGTATTGCATGCGTGTGTGAGTGAGAGAGTCAGATGTGAGCAAGAAAAAAAAAAAGGAATTTCACACAATTTGCTTGTGTTTTATTTGCTTCTTCTTTTTAATTTTTTTTTTCTATTGTTATTACACTTTCAACTTTCCCTGTGAGTAATGGAAGCAAGAAGCAATTCACACATACAAACAGATTGAAAGGCAAACAAAAAACAAAAACAAAAACAAGAAAGTAGAGATTCTAACTAAAAATGAAGGCAATAGTCTCGTAACAATTGTCGTCGCTACTTGTTTTGGGTGTTGCAATTTATTACAGGGAGAGAGAGAGAGAGAGAGAGAAAGTGTGTGTGTGTGTGTTATCTTTTACACTTTTAGCACATTTTGTTGTTAAAACACTTAAATTCGCAGACATTCATTTAACACATACGACCAGTGTTGCCGTATTGTTGCTAATTTGCTTATTCCTTTAGCATGTTTTCGTAATTTTTTTTAAATACAAGCGTGAAGTGAAGATTTGAAGTGTTTGTCCTCCATGCCAAAGAGTCTACAATCTTCAGCACTGCCAACTGGCTAAGGCATTGTAAAATATTTGTGTTCAATTAGCCTAGCTTGGCGGTTATACGACATTCATGCATACATACATGACATACATACGTAATCGGTCATTATAACCCTTCAGCCAGAATTACGACCTATCTGCTCATACCACTTATGTTGTGTGTGTGCTAATTTCTTATGTGAGTGGCAGAACCGAACAGAGCTTAAAGTCGAGTCCGTACGACAGATTTTTTGAGAAACTTTTTTCATGGCAATTTTTTCTTTTGCTCGCATTACCAGAAATCTGGGGTTTGAACCGTGGCCTCACCATTTAATAAGGCAACACACAACCTATAAGACTAACGTTATCTTCAACATTCATGGCAGAACAGATGATTGTTTACCTCTTCCAATAGGAGGTCGTAAGATCTGTTACTACCTTTGTCTGTGTGATCATGTTGACAATGTGCCTAGTCGGTGACCGAGTAGCCCTTTACAAAATGATTGAAATCCCTTCTTTTCCACTTAAAGCACAAGAGAATCGCTTATTGGGTACGTTCGCACAGATAAGATGGGACATGCAACCTAACTGTGCTATAAAGTGGCTTCTCTTCGCTTAATGATCATAAGATGATCACCACCTGCTTTGAACGGAACACATTCGTTCTGCTCCCCAATAACGGTGCAATTGTTTTTAAAGAGCTTAATAGCACAAACAAAGAAATCGCAATCTTTTGAAGAAATACAGCGAAGGTGAAAGACACATGAGAATGGTGAATGGACATACGCTCTTATAACTTAGGAAATGCAAAACCTCACTCACGATCTGGTCCGACTGTCTCCAACAATATCTGAATCATTTTTATGACGGCAGATATAAGTCCTATAAGCCCAATTTGTCCACGAGAAGTCACAGCAGCGTAACACATAACTTTCAAGTACAAAGAATTTGCAGAAGAATGTCGAGCATTAGAAAAAGTTTTTGATTGTCCGGTATTTCCGACAGTATCTGCATTGCTTTTATGCTGACAGATATTCCTACGTATCCAATTTGCCGGAACAGCGGAACAGATTAGATTCGAGTGCTAAAAATTTGCAGAAGAATTTCATGCATTAGAGGCTAAATTTCATTGCGGACCAAGGATCCAATGATAGTCTGATCATCGAGATGTATCAGTCGAGTGACAAATTAAGTGGTGGCCACCTTCTTCCCAGACAAATTTTGCGTAGACTTAGTTGAATCGTGAGAGAGAGAATAGAGCACTGCCATAACTAGAGCTACAATGCCAGGCTGGTCAGACGTTAAACATACAGAAACAACTGAACTGTAATAAACATAATGCATGAGCATTACTCAATGCTTTGAATGGACTCCTGCCATAGTACCTAATCTGTGGTTCCAGTAGAATTAACCATCTAAGATTTCCAACTGATTTATGTCTCGTTAAAAAAGATAAGGCTTGCTCATGGTGAGTAGAGTGAATACACATTGTTGCCTCGTCAGTGTTTATGCGAGATGCATAGCAGCACAACTTCTGTTGTGATTACAACTTCTGTTGTGATTGTAGTGACCTAGAGAAGAATGAGATGATCTCCGACTTTCCCTACCGTTTTCAATAAACAAAGAAATGTTGTATGGTTTAGATACCTTAGCCTCAGAAGAAAACAATTTTCCCCGGTGGCTTTGCATATGCGTTAATTATTCTAAGCTTGATTCATCTGCATGATTGTGAGTCTATCCGTACTTATATCTCTCACTTTACTGAGGCTACTATTGACGTTTTACGCACAGTCGTTATTGTTTACGCACAATCATTCGTTTTCACTATATTGCTTAAATAGCGGCACCCGATTTATTAGTCTGAAAGAATTTACATGGATTTGATTGGTCTTAACTCTTCTTATTTTACATGTTTTCTGCAAGGGATGTAAGAGTAATCCAAAACCTCAACTTTCCCGTCAGAGACTCCATATAAATTGTCTGCTCTTTTGAGCGGGCTTTTCTTAATTTCTCTTCATGTATCTTCCTCCATCAGCTGTAAAGAGCTGAGAGCTTTGCATCGTCTTACACAGCCCCGAGGATTTGGACTGTTATCTTGGATACTACCGTTCTATTCATCGCCTTTCACACGACAGTTCGTAGACTGAAAGCCGTAGTCTAGTAGGTAATGTGTTAGCTTGTTAGACGAGAGCCGGTGTATGAAACCCCGATCAGACATCTCGGATCAGAACAAAATATATTCTGCAGCGACTGCATCTCACCAGATTTCTGACAAAAACGCTGTGCGCAAAAAAAAAATTGCCATGAAAATGTGTCTCAAAAATCTATCGTTCAGAGTCGTCGTTAAACTGCAGGTTCTGTCACTCATGTATAAAACTAACACCCAAAACGTCAGTGATGTGAAAAACTGGTTCGTAAGCCTGCTGGTAGGGCTGTAATGATGAATAATGTTAGTTCGTATACTGATATCGAAGACTTTATTTAAATCTACGAATGCAAATGCCGGAGGATACGCCATTTTTGGCTTTCAAGTGGTCATAGTCTATCAAGACAAGAGCCCAAGGTTGAAACCACTCACAGACATCTAGAACAAAGGGAAAAAAATATTTCTTTCGGCGTCTTCTCTCCGCACAGCAGATTTAATAAAATGGCCATTAAAAGTTTCTCAATACTGACGTTCGGAGTCGAAGTTAAACTGTAGACTCCGCCATACAACATGGATGCTGTCAGAAACTAGGTTGTAGTCCTGACTAAAGGGTTATAATGACCTATTATGTGAATAAGTAAAGAAGACCTTTAGTCTCGCCTAAGCAGCTTCTGTTTGCCTAAAACCTGACCTGCTCGTTGTCTAAATTATTCGGTATTTTACCTTGAAGTCTTCCCCGTGCTATGAGTGCTAATGCCTTGTATGTTCATTAAAAATGTATTTTCTTCTTAGAAATTCAAGGTTGTGGCAACACTTTAAACAAAACATATGCCATGTATTGTACGCGCTCACTCTCACTCTATGTGACAATTTATTTACAAACAAGCAATTGTCATGTGTGCGTGCAGTGGGAGTAGTATCACTAGCATGATGTTGGCACAATTGCTTCTTAAAGTTATTGAAAATAAATTTGCATACACTTTCTATTCTTCTCTTGTAAAGATTTTTTTCCTCTTTCCATTCTTCTTAACTTCTTCTTCTTCTTCTTCTATTAGATAGTTTCTCTTTCAAATTAGTTACGCTTAATTGAAACAATTAAAAAATTAATCAACATTTAATGTCTGCTTTATGAGATTAATTGATTTAAAAGAAGCTTTTATGATTCGATTAGAAGTTTTTGGGAATCTTTAAAATGTATTCCCTTCCCTCTAGTATCCCTCTTCCCGTTATTTAATGCTGCAATTGAATTAATTTAATAAAGTCTTCATAAAGTTTCATGGCATGTCAGTAAATTTAATAATAATTTGTGATGCCTATTTAAAGATGCAGTGATGCGTAGATATTTGTGATAAGCAATCCGCTTTAAGATTGTTGAAGCCTCTCACGAAAATAGGCCTTGAAATCAAAATGCATTTCGGGTCAGCATAACTGATCAAATGTGCCCACACGTGGGAGAATTGTATGCCAATTTCAGCAAACCAGCACTGTAGGAAATGTAAGAACATATGTGTTGTACAACTTGTTCTGTGAAAAATATGGCTGTTGTTCGCAATAGTGTAGCTCAACAGCTGACAACGTCGACCTAGTTGTCGTGAACAAAGGTCGGATATCTAACGCATATCACTGATGCGAATTTTGAATAAAGATTTCAATATAAACGCTTACATGGTTCAATTGTCTCAAGAGCTGAAACCTAGTGACCATTTCAAGTGTCAACAACATGCTGAATGCTTGGTTGAACAACAGAAGTAAATGGAGACACACTTGCTTTCTTACAAGGTTCAATTGTCTGAAGAGCTAACCATTTCAAGTGTTGTCAATGCATCGAATGGTTGATTGAACAGACAAAAGTGAATGGTAACTTTACCTAGGAATTTATCTTCACACAGGAGACACAGTTGCACGCTTATAAGGTTCAATTATCTCAGGAGCTAACCATTTCAAGCGTTATCAATACGCCGAAAGGTTGATCGAACAGATCGAATGGTTGATTGAACAGACAGAAGTGAATGGTGACTTCACAAAGGAACTTATCTTCAGCCAGGAGACACACTTGCACTCTTACAAGGTTCAATTATCTCAGGAGCTAAGCATTTCAAGTGTCGTCAATGCATCGAATAGTTGATTGAACAGACAGAAGTGAATGGTGACTTCACAAAGGACTTTATCTTCAAGGAGGAGACACAGTTGCATGCTTATAAGGTTCAGTTATCTCAGTAGCTTACCATTTTAAGCGTTGTCTATACGCCGAAAGGTTGATTGAACAGACACAGGTGAATGACTTTATAAAGAGCTTTATTTTCAAAGACGAGACACAGTTGCACGCTTATAAGGTTCAAATGTGTTAGGAGCTAACTATTTCAAGCATTTTCAATACGCCATATGATCTGCAAAGAAAATCATCTTCAGCGGCGAAACACACTTTCTCCTCGGTGGATTCATAAACAAGCAGAATTACAGATTTTTAAGTAAAAGCCAATAAATCCACAAAATGTAGGTGGCTGGCGGTGTCATCGGGCCGTACTTCTTTGAAAATAAGGTCGCCAAATAGTTACCGTGTACATTGTGTACTCTATCGCTAGATAATGAACGATGGATGGATTATATGGACGTGGACGGTATATGGTTCGAAAAGAATAGTGCCACTTGTCACACAGCCAATGAAGCAATGGACCTGGACGATGTATGGTGACAGCGGGATGATAGCACTTGCCACATAGCCCACAAAGCAATGTTTCTGTTGCTTGAGAAATTCAATGCAAGTATGATGGAGATTTTTCCTCGTAGGTAGGCATAGCTTACAAAACAAAGCCACGCTGTTTAATACCACATACACGATACTGATAGCAATAATATGAGAAAGACGACACAGTAAAATGGAGAATAGTTTGCTAAATGAGCAGGGAAATATCCAATCAGTTCAGGCCAATTCTAACGTATGATAATCAATCAATACATAGGATTGTTATTGGCATTATCTATTACAAGAAAGAAATAACCATGCCCCATCGATTAAGTTGGCTTGGAGGAATGCTGCCATTTGTGGCTTATTCTTTTGCATCTGCGATATAATAAAATCTCTTCAAAAAACTTCAACGGAGTTAAATCGCACGATCTCGATTGTCAGTTCACATCACATTCATTGTGAGACGACAATGCCCTTAAAAAGCTTTTATCGAATAACCAATGTAGCATTTTGAAACACATAGCGCCGTTCTGTTGAGACCAAAGGGATTCAGGAGAATTCACGGTTAACAGTGATGACCTTGAGAACGTCATATTCATAGAAATATAAACTTTGGCTTAATAAACCTCGTTTCAAAGAAAATAGGCCCAATTAAAGAGTTTGAAGCTATAATTGAAGTGTTGTTACTACGTGACAATGCAAGATCACATACAACCAGATGGTTGGGGGAAGCCTCCTCTTAGTGCAAATTTAAATTCTGCTTAGAATACCCAGAAGCTCTATACTGTAGGACTAAGGCCTTCACCTCTTTTGCTTAATAAGCCTCGTTTCAAATAAAAAAGAGCGCAATTAAAAAGTTTAAAGCCAACGCCAGGATTAAAAGGAAGCCTCCTAATGGTGGAAATTTAAATTCTTTTTAGAAAACCCAGAAGCTCTACACTGTAGGGCCAAGGTCTTCGCCATAAAAATGGCAACATCTTATCGATCTATTTTTTTTTAATAAACCTCGTTTCAAAAGTTTAAAGCCAACGACAGGATTGAAAGGAAGCCTCCTAATGTGTGAAATTTAAATTCTCTTAGAAAACCCAGAATCTCTACACTGTAGGACTAAGGTCTTCACCTCTTTGGCTTAATGAGCCTCGTTTTAAATAAAATAGGCGCAGTTAAGAAGTTTGGAGCCAACGTCCGGATTGAGAGGAAGCCTCCTAATGGTGGAAATTTAAATTGTGCTTAGAAAACCCACAACCTAGGAATCAGATTGTCAATCTCTTTGGCTTAATAAACCTCATTTTTAAATGCTTAAATTTTCTCTCGTAATTCTTCAAAACTTCAGTTAATTTATTTAAAAACAAAATTATTTCTAAGATATTCAACATTAAAGAAATTATTCTTATGACCTATTTAAATTGTTTAAATGTGTGGCGTAGGTTGGTAGAAAAAAAAAACGAACATAAAACACAGTCCTTTATGCTGCGACACCTCAGTGGCCCAATAAAAGAAAAGAAATCCGAACAATAAACAGCAAGAAGCAAAAATATAGAGACTATAAAATAACAAAAACAAAAAAAGAGACAACAAACTCCCAATATGACCTTCTTGTTTAGGCTGTAAATCAACCACTAAATCAGATGCTTTAAGGATTTGCTGTGAGTGTCTCCATACATCATTAGCAAATGGCAGGAGTATTAAATGTAATTACAACAACAACAACAGCAATAGCAGCGTTTGCAAATAAAAAGAAGGTACATACATACATACATACATACATACATACATACACACACATACATATACAAGAGTAGTGTTAAATATAAAAACCCAACAGAAGAGTACAAATCTTAGAAACCTGACACCTACCAGAGAGAGAGTCAATATTGTATGGTGAAGTAAATAAATATCAGCACACAACAAATTATATGAGACAACACACTAACACATGCATGCCACAGCATAGCATAAGCAAATATAACAGCAACAAATTAAAACCTACTCCTACCTATTGTTTGTTAAGGCTTCATACTTTATTTTTCGTTCTTGGCTCTACTGGCTAAATATTTAATGTTTATTGTTTGTAAGTAAGTATAGGTGTATGTGTGTAAGTATGAGAGTGTAATTTTATTTTTTTCTGGTTTTTGTTTTTTTTTTTTTTTGTTTGTGGTGTAGATTAGTTGTCATACCATTTGTCAAACAAAAGGCAAGCAAAGCGAAAAGAAAAAATGAAATAAAACGACAGCAACAAGAAATAAAATAAAATTTACTCCTCCTTCATGTGTGTAATGCGCCGGCGCCATTTTATGTTTGTTTTTTATGTTTAAAACAAGACAAGCGAACATATTTCAGTCATATATCCTTACACAGCAATTGCCTTAAAGTATGCTACAATCCACCACGTGCTTGAATAAATTTTCTCTTTTTTTTTTTTTAAATGAAGCACGTGGTGGATTGTAAGTGTTTTTAAGTTCGAAATTCTCTCTCTATCTTTAGATGCTCTTCGAAATTTACATATTAATAAATACAATCGTTTCTATAACACGTTCTAAAACGAGTGCAAAACGATGTTTTTTCGAAATTTTTGCCTTCGTAACAGAAACAGTTGCCTTTTTGGGATGCTGTCTGTGTCCGTTTGCCTCATGACGAATGAATACAAGTTTGCATAAGTATGTGTAAGTGTGTGATGATAACTGTTTAATAAATGATGATGCCTGTTGTATTATGGTTTGGTTATAAACATGAATTCAGTTTCTCAACGTCGTTGCTCAAATTTAGACGTTTCGTTTCGTTAAATGAAAGAAAAAAAAACAGTTTTTTTTTCTTCTTCTTTGTATTATTGCTCCTAGAGAGTAGGTTATTGAAAGCCATTTAAATTGAAAAAAAAATTTAAAAAAAAAAAAAAGAAAAAACAAACAACAAAGCAATAAAAAAAAATTTAGAAATAGAATTATTTTAATTTTTATTTAAACAATAAACGGTGCAATGTGTAGTAGTGTTTAATTATATCCGTAAATGTGTGTGTTTTGGTGCAGTAATTAAATTGCAATTCCCAAAGCTATGTTTCAATAAAATTTCTAATTTTTTTAATGCAAAAAAAAAAAATGAAAATATCTTTCTATTCTTGTGGCAAATATAAAAATATTAAAATTTAATTAAGCAATCAAATAATGCAACGCAATAAATAAAATGAATGAAAAAAATTTTTAAAAAAAAATATTTAAAACTAAATAATTCGTAATTAAAAATAAAAAAATTGAATACAACAAAACAAATGAAATATAATTTAAAAAATTTTTTGTGTCTTATTAAGTGTTTATTAAGCTATTATTAAGAGTTATTAAGCGATTAATTAAGTGTTTATTAAGTGTTTATAAATATAATACTCTACTCTCTAGTGTTAAACATAGAATGAGAAGATGATGAAGATCACTTTAATATTGTTTTTAAGTGTTTTCAAAGGTAATTGTGATAAATATTAGAAAGAAAAATATAAAAAATAATTAAATTCTATTAATTTTAATAAGGATATTCGACATGAAATACTAAACAATTTTTTTCTTTCAACAAAAATAATAAAAAAAATTGTCAAGATATTTGATTTAAAGTTGATTACAATTCCAACAATTTATTAAAAAATTGTTTTCTGTAAAATCTTGAATTAATAGAATTGGATCATGAATAATAAAACCCGATCACCACCAGGAATAGCTTTCTCAGCTCTTTTATATTGATTTTCTACACCGTGGCTTAAAATATTTATTCAAGCAGATGCATCTTCTCGTAGCACAATATTTGAATCAATAATAAGCCTTATTAAGCTAAATATGTGCCGTTTTAATCGATAACATGTCTAGGTTGTAAAAAAGCGATCACCGTCCGAAATAAACTTAGCCTTCGCAGTTCATTTTGGTTAAAAAATGTATCATAAATAATCTCGCTTTTCCTTGTACAATATTTGAATCAATAATTGGCTTCATTAAGCCAAAC
>QOCX01001141.1:22873-36826 GCA_005959815.1 Sarcophaga bullata | reverse complement strand
TTGATATTGATTTGAATTACATCGGGTGCGCGACAAATGTTGCATTAGTTTTTGAAAGTAAAATAAAAAATAAAATAATGAGATTTGAACGTATTTATGCAAAATAAATTTATTCTCGGCAGTCGAATTGCTAATTTTCTGTAATTCAGTATTGATTGAGTCTGTACAGAAGCTAATTACTTTCTGTATGAGCAGCAGTCTATTGGTGAAAGTCGTCAGCATACATATGTACATAATGGCTAACTAAAATATTAAAAAGATCATTAACAAACGTATAAAAATAGGCCTAACATCGATCACTGAGGAACATGCCTTTTAACATTACCATTCCAATGAACTCATTGTTATCAGTTCATAAGTTGCGAATGGATTAGGCCACCTATAGGCTGAACTTGAAAAAGAAATTAATTTTTGTAGGTTTTTTTTTTTGTTAAGACCTGATCTTTATTCAGTCAACCACAATTAACAAAAGCAGTAGCACAGCTCTTTGCTTTGCTAAGTTCTATTAATGAGATTTATGTGTATGCCCATAAGATTTTCAATGATATTGTAAGCGAATGAAAGAATGGCAATAGAACAAAACTTGTTATCTGCTTTGGTGATGGAATTGTTTCTATTAATCCACGAATGTAGACTTAATTATAATTGCATTCAATAACAGAGGCAATAGTCTTGGTGTCAAAACTTAAAAACATCAAAGCCAATTGCATTTGGTTTAACAGATCATATGGATAAAGTTCCAGAGCTTCGAACTGGTTACCGCAAACTAACGACAACTTAAAGGAATCTATCGTTCTTCACACTATTTTTTACCAACATTACGCAAACCCAGATAACTAAAGTTTATTGGGTCTCCAGTATTTATTGTCGAATATTAACCGATTGTTCCTTGTATTTATTGACACCTATTGTTTTGACCTTCTCTAAATTTATTTCGAGACAGACATCTTTTATCAAGGCAGCGAACTCAAAGGATTTGCTCTACATGTCATCAAAAAATTATGTTTCAAATAAGCAGATAAGAGGAGGATATCGTCTACTCAGAGTCCTGGTTTTAACACAATCTGACTATGGAACAACAACAAATAACAGAAGAGAGTTGACGTTGCTGTCGAACACCAACAATTGTGCCGAATTGTTAGCTAACCATTGTTTTATGACAAGTTACGTTTGGTTACAACTTTTACCCAGATGAGTAATCTTTATCAGCCTTTGTACCTAAGTGCGTTCCATATAGTTTTCCGATCGTGGGAGGAGGTAACAAATTTTACTTGCAGCCGTCAGATTTGATTGATGGAGTTTTCACGGAAAACTGTCCTCTTCTAGTGCCCTGTTAATCTTTAGTTTCAAAATCTAAGACGTTAATTGTTCGACTTTAGGAACATCGATTGATATTCTGTTGTCAACAAAGATCACATTGGTTTCGGCTCCAATCTATTATTATTCTCTATTGAAAACAGATTCGTTGACTTCATGAAGACAAACAAAAATCGTTTCATTAAATGAAAACTGATGGAGCGTCTATTTTCGGAAATTAGTTTTTATTAGTGATTTGGAATTTTCTAAAGACTTGGCAACCCTGTGTAGTGCTTCATTAAACCAATTGAGCCAAGTTTTATAATTTATTTCATTTTTTTTTCTTTTGTTGTTGTTGCTTTGTATATACATTATGCATGTGAATGGCAATAGCGGTGCCCTCCTTGTTGTTGTTACATTTTAACAACTTCCGTTATTTTTATGAGAGTTTAAAAGAGGCAGAACAGTGAGACTCTCACCTTTTAGTAATAATTCATAAAATCCTACACACACTAATAGAAAATATTCGGTAAAAAAGAAACGAAAAAAAAAGGCGAACGAAGTATTTCAATTTTCCTACACGTCGATTCTCGCACACAAACGCAGTCGTGTTTGGCATGGCCAAACACAATATGGCTGTTTTGTTTTGTTTCCTTTACTCTTGCGCTTTTGATGAAAAGAGATAGCTACATAAGCCTGCACATGTTGTTGTCTTTACCGTTGCTAAAAAGTCGTCAGGGAAAAAATAATGGGAATTTTATATTTTCGCTCTCTGTCTCTCACGCACGCGGACATTAATTGTTTCTTTTACCCCTCTTTTATTTATTTGTTGCTTTTACGTTTACGTTACTTTTACGTTTGTGTGTGTTTCTTTGATTTTTCAATTTATTGTTTTTCTTATTCAATTTGTTGTGTATTTAGTTTTATTTATACGTTGTTGCTGTTGTTGTTGTTGGTATTGTTTGTCTTCGTTCATGACTGTTGAGTACATTTTATAGCTGCAGCAGTACAACTTCAACTTGAATGTGTGCAAGAGTTGGTTTGATTCTCTCAAGACTGTGTTTTACGAGTACACGTTCGTTCCCTCAATCGGGTTTTGTTTTGTCTTGTTGTTATACTTCAATTGCATTGCACTTCAGGGCGGAGTTTTTCGGGTTGTTTTTGTTTCAATTTCAATTTGAACCCCTCATAAAATTATAATTTTTTGTAAAATTTGTTAGTGTGTGTGTGTTAGGTAGCTCTCTGTTTATATGAATTTCACTTGGTTCTCTGTACGTACTGGCTCACCATGCTCATTGCTTTATGAAAATTGTTTTTATTTTTGTTTTCATTTGTTGCCATATTTTGTTTTGTGAACTATAGTGGGTGGGTTGGTAATTCATTCTTTGATTGTGTGTGTGTGTAAGTGTGTCTTTGGTTATATTTACAAATTTGTTAAGCAAAGTAACAAAACAAAAAAAAAATTGAATTAAGACTGGTTTCTGTGTATGTATGGATTTTTCATTAAATTTTTTAATTTTTTTTTTGTTTTCTTTTGTATTGAAATTGTTTTGAATTGAATTTTTGATTAAAATGTTCCATCCCATGATTCTTTGTCATTTGTTATTTGTTGTTGTGACTTTAATTGATTAACGCTCACTTCTCCTTAGTTATCTCTGCATGCTCTCTCACAGCTCAACTGAAATTTTGGAGTATTAGTTTAGGAGAGGTTATCTGTCCATATATTCGATATTTTTTTTTTTATCAAAACCAAGATTTAATCATTTAAACGGAAAAATCGATTGTTATTATGAAACGAAAAGAGAAACAAAAATTATATTTTATTTAATTCAATAAGAAAGGCAATTTGAATCTTTTTTTTCTTGTTTTCGTGGGTATGCCAACAGAAAATTAACCGCACTCTTACGAATAGGCCATTAGAAAAGAATGTAAAAATAATGTCTTCAATTTGATAATCAGACATTTAAGAGAATTCTTTTAAACTGAAGCAAAACAAAGTTTTGAGTGACTCAGTAGACCAGTGGATAGTGGATAGTGAATGTTAATCTGTCAGAGTGGGGTTGAGAAATCAATTAATGCTAGAGCCCCTGGCCTATTTCATTAAAAAAATTAAATTATTGGGTTCATTAACAAATATATGACGCTAGTATTAGGCTAAACATTAAAAACAAAACAAAAAAAGCGCCCACTTTATCCCTCCTCCTTCTACAATCCACTTTCAATTTCAATAAAATGTAAGGCATGGCAAAGGGACTTTTTCTGACCGTTAAATTTATAAAAAAAAATGAGAAAATGCTTTCATGAACAATTTTGCATTTACGGACTGTGACTCTTATGATAAACGCTCAGTGCAAAACCAAAAAAAAAAAGAAATACAGAAAAAATATCAATAAATTGACAACAACGTTGTGTTATTTATTTATTAATTACAATACAATTACGAATTATTAATTACGAGCAGTGTGCCATATGACCATATGCTCGGTGCTGTGTAATAGACAAGAGTCCCTGCTGGGAATCAGTATACGATCTTCACATTAACAAACTAGCACACTATATTACCACAGTATCCTCCGTGATTAGGTATCTAAACATACAGAGGTGGGTCAATAGGTTTGCGACATTTGAATGCATTGGACTAAAAGATCATTGTATTTGTCATCCTCGTTTTAGTACGAAATTCTATGCAATCAATAGCTGCCACATACAGGCTCAATAATGCTCCTTTTTCAATTTTTTTTAAGAGACAACTGATAGAGTCCTCTTGAGAGGAACAGTGTTGCAATGTTCCAGAGTTGCTCTTTTAATTAATTGTAAATAAAAGTGTGTTCAACTAAACATTACATTTGGATTTGATTTTTAAAATAGATTTCTGGTTTATTGGTTTATAATTTTCTTTATCGATTATTTTTTTTCTAATCGCTGTCTGTCATTTTTCATCCAAATTTTTTCTATTTAAAACCATTTGCAACTCCCATCTCAGATCTTTGCCAACAAACCTGTACAAATAATGGCAACCACAATTCTTTTTGTAATAAACGATCGGCAAGAAATAAATTTCCACAAAATATCTCAGAAAAATTTCAAAAATGGAAATTTCACTAAAGTATTGTAGATATTCCAAGATTCTACAGCTTGTTTTCATTGAATATTCAATAAAGATCATTATCCATACGATGGACAATAGAGGAAGATCACGTATTGCAACGATATTTAAAGAAGGAAAATTTTAAAATCTTGAGAAACAAAAATTTTAATTTCCATTAATGCTAGCATTTCAACGAAAAAAAAAGGAAGCGCACGGGAATTTGATGTCAATGGAACTATAAGAATACAATTAATCCTTGCGTTGCCCGAGGACATGTGAATTGGCCTCCACAACAATATTATGTTATGACGAGCCAACTAACTTAAATTTTTCCGGGTTATTTGAAGGATTTGGTTTTAAACACAACCATGAACCACTTTCTCGAAGTATATCTTGTTCAAGCACCAGGAATTGATGGCAAATTAAGTTCACTTATCGGTAACTGTACTCAAAGAACGTCTGGATTAACTTGATGATTTGGGGCCAACAGTTTTATTTACTTTCTGCCTGAAGAACGATCAAGCAGCACTAGAAATATGTTTCAATAGTTTGCACCGATTATGGTGCTGGTTGTGTGGAAATAACTCAAATCGGAATCTTAAATATTTAAAAACAAAACGAATATCAACATCATTCAATTTGAGATCTCGTCAAGAGGAATAAAGGGTACGATCCAGAAATATGACAAGGGATTACCATTCCTTGACATATTTCGCGCATTTCTTTTTCATACTTTATTAGCCTGCTAGACTAGATATTGCCATGGGTATTCTATTTGTTATGTGACTGTACAAGATCTCAAAATATGCGTTACTTGGGAGAACATTTTCAAAGAAAACTAAAAAGAAAAAATATTTTGTAAAAGAAAGTTATCTTGAGGGACCTTAAAACTTCTTCCGAAAGTTGTTAATTTTCTAAAATTCTCTACGATTAAATGAAAGCGATACATACTCACGCCAATCAATTCTAGAGCAGCAAATTTGTGGCAACGTGGTTACGGCAACATTTACTGTCAGTGTTTCTAATGATTGTGGTGGTTAAACTGTTAGTGTCGGTGGTTACAAAATGCCGTGTGTTCGTTTCTATGTTGGCAGGTCCCTTAATTGGTATGAATGTTTGCAACCATTTGAATGTGTGTATATGTGTGCGTGTGTGTATGTAATATCGTTGTGATAATTTTATTAATGACTTCAAGAGTTTTCATTTTGTTTTTGTTTTTCTCTCTTTTTCCGTTAAGTTTTATACAAAAAGATACAAGCAGTACAACACTAGCAACAACAGAAAAAGTCAGAATAAAATAAATACGACAAGACCGACGTAATTCCAGAACAACAATAATAACACATACATACATACATACATCATGATTATTCATACAGTACATTACAAAATGTGTGTACATACGTATTCCAGTTTAGCAGAATTTTAAAGAAAACTTTAAAAATTTTTATTTTTTTTTTTGTTGTCGACCAACACTCGGGCGAATGTCTCTATTTATGCAGTGCATTATGTTCGATCTACAAGAACAGGGAGGAATGAGGTAGTAGTGTTTATGGACATTAGATTTAAATCTACCTGTATCGTATGTGACAATAAAAATTTCTGCGGCTAGAGCGTTCCACATACGAGTAGTGCGACTGAAGAACGAGTTTTCCCTGTAATGTGGGATTCATAAGAGTGCTACGTATGAATGTATGATTGTCGGGAACAGGTCTCTATATATTAGAGCAGAATCCGTTGGATAGTGGAATACCCTACCGTCATAAATGAGAACCTTCACCCTTTCCTGTATACGGACGAGAAAGACCTTTAGAACCAAGGCGCTGCTTGTATAAAGCTTTCTCGTGCCGTAATACTCTAGCTAAAGGTCTCGTCTGCTTGCGAAGCGAATCAGTTTGAGAGCAGTTGTTATTGCAATACCAATTTCTGAGTGCTTCCTCCCTGGATCTGACTGTATGTTAGCACGTTCAACCAAGATTCGTGTCTAGGCTTAACTGAAATCCACTTCGTAGGGATGAAATTTTTCATGCCTAGACAGATTATCTGTACATCATCCATGACATCAACATTCTGATCGAGGAAACAAAGTTTCGAAATAAAACGCATAAAAAGACTTTTAGTAGCTGATGGTGTAAATTTATGAAGCCTTGAGGCAGAAAAGGAGGCAGATATGGTGATTCTATAGAAATTCAAGTATCTTTACTTCATAATTTTCAGGGTGTGAAGTTAGAAAATGTTGTTATGGTGCCCTTCAAAACACGATATGTGAGTTGGTTATTTCACCAACTGGCAAAGGTGGTTGTGCACGGCGAATAATTCAATATATTGTCCTTCTGGAGTTGAAGGGCCTGAATGGTGAAGCAAAAGGAGTTATGAACATGAAATCTCCAGCAACAACAACTTCACTGCTTGGACAGTCCTCGACGATTTTTCTTATGAAAACAGAAAGAGATTCGAAGCCAGAAATGGAAACCTCCCTTTCACAGTCTGGGCTTCTATATAGAAGCCCCCAAGTGCAAAAATGTGCCCTGATTTTGAATTTAACCTAGAAACAGAGATCGCTAGCAAAGGTATACAACTTAATTGCTGATTTTCATTTATCAGAGTCCCACATAAAGCAAAAATTTCCGGCCGATGAGACAAATGTGAACTTACAAAGCGAATAAATTTGATCTCAGCCCATGTATATTGTAGAAATCAATTGGAAAATTCACTGCCATGCGCGATACTAACTATTTAATATTTAACGACCAATGTTGGAACATCGTCGTTAAGTAATACAATAACAATTCACTCTAAAGAATTTGTTATAGGATGCAGGACCGAGATAGAGCTAGAGAATTAGCCACTGAAGCCATTTATTTTTATTTGTATTATACCAAGTTAAGGATGAACACTTTGTTTAGTAAGTCAAGAGTCCCATAACGGCCAGATGAGTGCTACACAAAACTAATTGCAATCATCGTGTTGCTAGACGTAAACCTTTTGTTTCAGCAGTGTATTTACGTAAGCGCTATTCTCTGATGAAAGCAAGTCTGATATTTTTCGTTCTGATGGCCGTCAAATATCTACTCTATTTGCCCAATACAGAGCTTGAAAACCAAATCTTAGTCTACAGTAAACATAATGAGGGGTGGATTATGTGGAAGTGTATGTCTGTTGCAGAGTGTTGACCAGTTTTCGTTATAGAAATGATTGAAAAATTTAAATTTTTGAATATCCTTAAAGAAAATCTCAAAAAAGATACAAAAATGCTGCATTTACTATCTTCATTCAGCTTTTAACATGATAATAACCCGAAGTATTCAGTACAAGTGACGTGTCCTACCACACCCCTACAATCGCTCGACTTCAATTCGATAGAGCCTTGACGGCAAGAGATTGATAGACGAGTGAAAAAATGGCCAATAACTATCAGAAACGAGTTAAAGCAAGCCCTAGTAGAAGAATAGCAAAATATCGGCATAAATCTGACAAAAAAGTTGGTGAATTGTATGTCTCAACGACTGAATCGTTGTTTTGTAGGAAATTCTATCTGGTAGAAATACTTCTCATTTGAAAATAATTTTAAATATTCGCTTAAGTCGGTCTTCAAGTGAAATTAGACTTCTGGGCCAATAATTTAGTTTGTCACTGTACATATAAATGTATTTGTGTAAGTCAGTTTTGAGAAGGATCAAGAGTATGGTGAATAAATAATATGTTATTTTGTCATTGTTGTTGTTTTAGGTGTTACTTACACTTGCATTTTATAATGTTGTTCTTGTTGTTTGTTGTTTTTACGAGTATAATGGTTATATTGTGGCGGTTATTGTATTTAATATACATACATGGTACTTATACATGCATACATATGTACATACAGCCCACTCTACAAATGCGTGGGAGTGAATAAGAAAAATATATACTTTAGATGTAAATATGTATGTATATATGCTACATATGTACATATGTAGAGACAAATATTTGTTCATGTTGCCACAAAGTCTTAATTTCTTTGAAGGTAAGTTTTATGAGTTTATAGTCGTCATGTGTAGATTTGTGTAAGGACTTGTAACATAGTAGATGTATGTGCACATGGGTATAAAATGTTGTTAAGCAGAGAGCCAAACTCCCATTTATAACCTTAGTTTTGGAAATTTTTCGACTCTTATTTATGGTATACCCTACATTTCAATTGCGATGTTTTTTTTTTGCTAACGTGTTAACGTTTAAAGAAATAATTGTTGAATTCACTTTAATTGTCTCACTTTTCAAATCAAAAAACAAAAAGCACCCTTGCTACTGAAGTATGTTTAGGGGCCAAATCTTTAGCCATAAGAACGATTTCTTGTTTTGCTTTTATGCAGACACTATGGTTCTGAGGCGTGGTCGCCGTAGTCTAGTAGGTAGTGTGAATCCCCGGTCAGACATCAAAAACTAAATATAAAAAAAATATTTCTTAGGCGACTTCCTCTCACTAGATTTCTGGCAGAAACTCTGAGAGTAAATAAAAAAAATGCCATGAAAAGTTTCCCAAAAAAATCTGTCGTTCGGAGTCGACTTTAAACTGTAGGTCCAGCCACTCATGTATAACATTAACACATACAACATAAGTGGTGTGAGAAGCTAGGCGTAATTATGACTGAAGGTTTGTAATGGTCAATTATGTATGTATGGTTCTGAGGACATTCGGTAAAGATCTCCTAAAACATCTGTTTGTGTATTCAAAACTGTACTCGGATAAGTTATCACAGTCTTTTAACTGTGATTAGGACCAATAGCTGAAAGAAATTGAGACGGCATTTTGGCGATATGAGTAGCTTTAACTCTGTGCCAAAAGTAACCTTTATTCTATCATACAAAAGCGCAATTATTTCAGAAAATTCATTGTGAGGTAGAGTATTACATGTACAGATTGGTTTAACTGTACTTTTTTGCTTGTATCTGTTCAGTAATATTGTGGGATTAACTCTGTTTTGTACGTAGCGAAAGCATTTTTCATACTCTATGACTTTGTATGTATTAGTATACTTACATAGCAGTGTACGAAATGCTTTATATACTCACCACATACCCCATAGTACATAATATAAGTTTATAAACTAAACTCACCTCTGTTTCTATTGAAATTTAATTAAATTTGATTCAATTTTTTTCTTCTTTTTTAAAAAAAAATTCCAAAAATCAGACGCAAACATTTCATTTTCCGTGCACAACCAAAATAGCTTCAAATTGAAAATATAAAAGAACTTAAAAAACTATATACAGGATATTACATACATACACACATATTTGGTCATTACAAACCTTCACATCGAAGAAATATTTTGTCATATTTCCTTCGGTTGGAGATGTCTAACCTCACATCTAATCAACCGTGGCCTCACAACTAATAAGCCAACACTCTACCTACTAAACTACGGCGATACAGGATTTTATTAGGCCAAATTTAGTTTCCTTTTCGAATATAATTTCTATGAAATGAAAATGAAAATATTTCAATCACTTTGATTAATACAATATTTGTATACATACATACATATGTATCTGTTCGCACTACGGTAGACAGCTTTAACTTTCAATAGAAGGGAACGATCTATTCCAATGTAATAACAAAAATCTTAAAAAATCCTTTAAAACTCTGCGAAAAAATTGCTAAACATTGATTAAATTTTGACAAAGACGATACCTCAAACGCGTTTAGTGAATTCAACGCCAAAAACTAATGATTTCTATTTGATGTTATTGTGCAAATACTCATTACGATGGCCAGATTATAATGATTTGACGAACTGTTGAAACTGTTTAAAAAACTAAATTAAACTCTATGCATTGTAAAAATTAAAGTATGCACAATAATTATTACTCTTGGTTAAAAAACAAGAAAAAAAATAAAAACTTTAAGGGCCAATATAACAACTTGCCGTTAAAGGTGGGTTTAATTAAACCTAACTTTAGCTAAAGTGAACTTTAAAGTTACCTTTAATCTTTTTCTTTATTACAACCTACAGATAAAATAAAATTAACCTTTTAAAAAATATGTTAGTGTCGGAGCAATGTCGATAACTTTTCCCAAGTTAAACAAGATATTTTAAAAAGCAATGGCAAATGACGGGACTCTTTTGTTCATTTTGTTTATATTTGAAGTTGCCATATTGAAATATAATATAATATAATATGGCAAGTTCAAATATAAACTTAACTTTAATAGTTACGGGTAGGATTATCTTCCCTTTAGATTGACGCTCACTTCTACTTTATTATTCACTTATAATAATGAACAGCAATATATCTGCCCGTTAAAATCCTCCCTTTAGTTAACGGCAGGTTGTGATAATTGCATTAAAAATTATTAATAAATTCACTTACACTTACTTACGAATTCTACAGTAACCACATTACTATGAGAGCTGTAAACTTATAGCTAAGTAATCTAAGTGCGAACCGATACCTGAGTTATAAATAATCTGACCAAGTTTGTAGGCCATACATTTCGTGGACGACATGCTTTACGGTAGTGTCTCTCAGTAGAACCAAATAAACTATCATTTTACCAAGAAAAACGCTACCTCTACTTTGTATTAATAATCTAGAAGTGTCACAACATTCGGAGTTAAATTATCTTATAATCATAATTTGGATGCGAAGGTAACCCAACTATGCAACATTAGCTTTTCGATAAAAACTTCAATTACAAATGGACTCCAAATTGTTGCTTTACCAGTCAATATTAAACACAGTATGGTGCGATGTTTTACAGAATCTAACACTGAGATTGCAAAAATTATCGAAACAAAATTCTACGAATGACAGGCAACCACTGCAAACATTTTTAAAATCAGTTTTTCTTTTTTTGTGGAAATTTTAAGTTTTTCTCGTTTTTAAATGGAAAAAGGATGATAACACTCGTGTTGGTAGTAAAATTGTAGAACGGCGTGATCTCGGCTCTAGTGCAGAGTGATCTCAACCAGTGCAGCTTCCCACACGCGGGAGGTGTATTTGCAACATGTCGTTAAATAATATGAAAAAATTAACACAATAATTCTTTAATTACTATTCGCGGCATTATAGGCATTTTATTCACATACATAATTGGTCATTACAACACTTCAGTCAGGATTATGACCTAGGTTCTCATACCATTCATGTTGGGTGTGTTAATTTTATACATGAGTAGCGAGACCTACAGTTTAAAGTCAACTCCGAACGAAAAATTTTTGAGAAACTTTTCATGGCAATTTTATTTACTCTCAGAATTTTTGCCCGAAATCTGTTGAGTGAAAGAAGAAATTTTTTTTCATATTTTCATTTTGATGTCTGACCTGGGGTTGGAACCGTTGCGTTGAATAAGATCCTTTTCATAATAGCATAAGTTTTAGCCTAGCCACTGGTGAGGTAAAGTTGGCTTAGGTATTGTTTAACTGGTCTTTTAAGGTATTGGGGGGCTTGTGCTCTTTCAGTTATCTTTAAGCTTTTCTTCATTGTGAAAATAATTTTTCTATATTTAAGAAACAGATTCTAAAAATTCTAGTCTGCAAATAAATTAAAGTTCCACGCTAAACATGCACCAAATTCTGATAAAAAAAATGGAAATATGTTCTCCAGTTTTTAAGCATTTAATTAAAGTCAATTAATATACTTTTCATTCGCACTTTTCATTTGAAGGAAGTTGATACAATATCATAAGAATTTTAAGCAGTAACAGTTGTATAGGCGAGTAGTCCAAAGAAAATTACTTGTGAAGCTCTAACAGATTGGTCATTACTCTGAAGCGAGAATGCTTTTCGTAACGCATTTAATAATTGGAAATTTCTAAAGATATTTTTAAAGTCAATTGATTATGCCAATTTAAGGACGATGATTGTATTTTGTCGTCCAATATTATCGATTGATGGTTCTGAAATTTAAACTCATTTAACAGTGTTCTATTACGGCTTCAGAATTATTCCACAATTGAAATATGCATACCAACCAGATTTTGTCTGTACCTGTCTCTATTTCTGACTCTGTCACTGTTCCTGTTTTTTTTTTTCATCTTTTTTCTTTCAAACAAAGCCTGAAAATAAAATTAGCAACATTTCTTAAGTTATTGTTATCAAAATTAAACACTTAATTTGTAATTATTTATTAACAATTCCTCCTCCTTCTATCTAATTTTGCATTGCGAGAGCATAAAATTAAGGTCGAAATTAAACTTTTAAAATTTATTTTTTTAACATAATCTATGACAGTTGCTTAGTTAGTTACAATAAAGGAATTTCTTAATACACATAAAAATATTCACTTTCAAGTGACAGAGCACGCGACAGTTGGCTTTTCAATTAAACAGTAACGAGCGTGCTAATTGTCACAATTTGTTGCAATATCGGTTCATGCACACAAACACACGACACTTGTTTTGTCACTTGTGGTGTCACAAAACAAAACAAAACAAAACAGAACAAAACAAAATAAAAACCATATGCAGTGTAACGTTTCATAATTAGTTCATGCAGCAACTGCTGTCTGGTCTATACTGCTTGACAATGTGAATGGTGTTGTTCTGAATATTAATCGAAAACATTACAAGTAAAATAGAAACATGTTTTCAAATACGCCTCACTCCCAGTCCCATTATCCCCTTTTCTGTTTTTTTTATTTTTTATTTTTTTTTATTTAACAGTTTGCATCATTACTTGCAACTTGCTACCTGTAACTGTAAGAAGAGCCGAAACAAAACGAAAACAATACAAACAGAAGGAGGATTTACACCTAATCAAAGTCTCCCTGTCTGTCTCCGTGTATGGTACGGTACATGGCATAAATATCTTATGGTGTCTATTACGTGTGCTGCCACTCCCACTTCTATGGCAAACAACTATTCTGACAGATAACTGAACAGTGAATTAATTTACAACAACAACAAATTGAACATTTAATGTAAAAATTAGCCACAAATAAACAATTTGATGTGGTTTTATGTTCTTTGTCAGCATACGCAGATAGCTTTTGCAAAAAAACAAAAAAAAAATGACAGAAAATTAAACAAAAACGAACAAAACTGTTTACAATTATTATTTTCACAAATCATCCCCTTATCGGTTACTGAATTAAGTGCGATAAATTTATTCTCAAAATGCTTATTCTTTGTTTTTTTTTTTTGCATTTTTCTTTCATTTGTTCTGTATGTATTCTTCTTCTATTTTTTTTTTCTTGTTTATTTATGTTTAAAACCATAAAGATGATGAAAAACTGTGTAATTTCTATTGTTATTGTTGTTGTTTTTGTTGCGGTATATCTGCTGCAGTTTTATGGTCATTTTGTAATTGTGATTTGATATTTTCACTTTGTCCATCTCTATGACCACAGTCGGTAATCAAGTCTTTTGTGTGAACAATAATTTTTATGATCGCTCTCATAAAATAATTTTTTTTTTATCGAAAATTCTAAATCTGCTACAATTTTTCTTCAGATAAAATACTTTATGACCACAACTGGGGCAATAAAATGAAGGTGAAAAGTAATTTACAATGAATTCAACGAACGCAGATACAAATGAACTGTTTGTTAGTATGTTACCTCCGAAACGCACATGTTTGTAAATTAGG